>CM021108.1:12998200-13077256 GCA_007115665.2 Sequoiadendron giganteum
GGACAAATCAAATAAATATGAATACCAAAAAATACAAATAAATATTGTCCCAATCAAACTCCATCAGTCAAAGAAACTATGGGGAAAAATAAAAAAGGGAAAAGTATCCATCAAAGATTTCCACAAAGGAAAAATTAGGCTTCTCAAGCAACATACAAGGTGTATCGAGTTGTTGGTCCTAATTCCACACACACTTCTATATCCACCCATTATTGCTCATCTTCCCAAGTTTGGAGAGTCAAAGGCTCCAAACTATCAACCAATCCATCTTTTATCTCTAAATACACTCCATCCACACCTCCATGCATGATATCCAATTCTGACATTAACCATGTGTTGGCAACAACCCTTCATCGTAAGGATTCAGAAGGCGCTCTATCACAATGTGCGCATAGAGACATAGTTAACTTCTGTATCAACAAAGAAGATCAAGGATCTCAAAAGTTTCTTTCAAGTGCACATGTCTTGGCAAAGAAGCTTCTTCAAGCAGGATACTGATGGAACATTATGATAGAAGAATCAACATCAGCACCACCAGGTGGTTCAGCATCAACTTAAAATCTCTTGGAAAATACAAAAAAAAATGTTTTGAAAAAATGGTCACCTTGATGAAAACCTGGCAAACAGGTGTCTTGGCGACAACAAAAAAATAAAAAAAATACAAAGATTCCAAAAAAAAAATCAAAAAAATGATTGAAAACAGTAAAGAAAAAAAATCGTCCTCTAGCGAAAACCATTTCTGTGGTGCTTTGGACAAGTACCATGATGAAAACCTGGCAAACAGGCATCATGTGTAGAATCGAGCATCTACGTGCACCACTTTAGGAGAAAGCATCTTACACATCCATAATAAAGCCAACATTTTGGCCATATCATTCGTTCATCCATGAATTGTTTATCCAATCCATGTTCATATATCTGCATCCATAATCCAAGTTATCTTGATCTTGGGAAATTTCGGCGCGCACTTTGCACTTGTTTATGGTGAACATCTTGACATGGGTTGTTTTCATTGATCCCATCCTACCCGACACTATTTGAACCTTGAACCATTATCCAAAGGCGCATCTGCTTTTTGAACACCTTATCTTATCACAAGATAATCCATTTATCCATTTGTCCTAGAGTCCACCCATGGCATTCCATACATTGCTAGACACCGGGGGCAGATATTTGCATCTTGCTTTGAGAATAAATCTTGATATATATCATCCAACTTATGTGGTGATCTGAGCATTGGAAAATGCAAAATCAAATTGGTTAAAGAAATTGTGATTCAAAATCCAAAATCACTAGCCCATGGCATATTTTGACAAAACGATGTTCCTTACCAAGTTTTATCTTTCATCGAACATCAATCTAAACAATTCATATCAGTCACATCTAATGTGCATGTCAGCGTCACATCAAATCATCAAAATAATTTTGTTCCAATTGAAGCTTCATCAATCTTGATCAATCGAATCCAATCAATCATCACCTTGTTTGACTTAACACACTTAGTCAAACTATCATCTTTTTGCACGAGTTTACTCTAGGATAACACAACTTCCTTGGGTTTACAAGTTCATTATCACCTTGTTTGACTTAACACACTTAGTCAAACTATCATCTTTTTGCACAAGTTTACTCTAGGATAACACAACTTCCTTGAATATAAAAGCTCATTATCATCACTCTATTTGGCTTAGCACACTTCGCCAAATTATCAAATCCATAATCACCTTGTTTGGCTTAACACACCTAGCCAAATTATCATTTTTGTATGAGTTTACTTTGGGATAACACAACTTCCTGGAATTTACAAGTGCATAATCACTTTTGCTTGACTTAACACATTTATTCAAACTATCAATCCATCAATCCAATTGATCAAAATTAAGCTTGGTTTTCAACAAAATCCCAAAATAGAACACTGATATTGTCATGCATATCCATAAACAAATCGTCAAAATCACCCAAAAATCCAAAAACATCCAAATCATTCAAAAACTCCAAAAACATGTCGAAATATCAGAAAAATCATCAAAAAATTCATCATTTTTTCTTGTCATTTTTCACCTTGTCAAACTACGTCATCTCTGAGCTTGAACATAGACAAGGTTGATCTTTGATCATCCCCCGAGACAGTTAGGGTCAGTCCTTTAGGCGTCCGTCGCATTGGCAATCCATTTGCTCATCTGGTCTGCATTTTGAGTCAGTCCTTTAAGCAATAAAATGGCAATCTGTTTGCCCATCTATCTCATCAGCAGTCAAGTCAATTGGAGTCTGAACTACGTCATCTCTGAGCTTAAACGTAAGCAAGGCCATCCTTGATCTGCCCCCGAGACACCAAAATCCAAAAACATTCATAAAATCTCAAAATACCAAAAACATTGAAAAATGTGAAAATACCAAAAACAGCCTCAAAATATCAAAAAATCCAAAATGGTGCATCCTTTTCATCTCGTTTGCACTTGTGATCATGTCACTCATAATAAAGTCGTTTGTCGTTGTCACCCTATGGTGAGTCAAGGAGAACCAAGTTTAGTAGGTTCCAAAGTGAACACTGAATTGTCAAAGTCTCAAGTCTAAGTCAGTAAGCAAGCAAGTTGGTCAACTCGGAGTATCAATAGCTTATCACCCAATCAGTCCCATCAAAATCCTGATCACTACATGTCCTAGGATGAAGCTTTCCTGTGATGGACATAAGCATCAGGTACCTCACAATAGTTTAGCCTTGGCTAGCGGTATGAAGAATATTAGCTTATTTGTTTGCTTTATATTGGTCTTGTTTAGAATTATCTTATTTTGCGCTCATTCCAAGGACCTCTCGATGATGCCTAAACAAAACAGGTTTAGAGAGAAAGGAATGGGGAAATGATCATTATCTTTTTTATCTATTGTGCTTGTTGGATACTCTTGTAAAATAACTTGGTGAATACTTGCTTTGTTGGGTCCGTCCTAGCAAGGTTTCCGTATGTCAAATGTGAACAAGAGCATTCCTATCTGATTGTCAAGTCGAAGTCCATCACACTAGGCATAATGCCATCTTGGTCCTTTATACCCTGATGCATCATACCTATGTGTGTTATCAAGAATAAAGTAATTAGCCCTTTGAAAATCCCAATTCCTAGTAATGCAAATCATCATCATCATAGTGTAGGCTTGTGGATCCTCCTTTCATCCATCTTATTCTTCTTATTCTTCTATCTTTACAGACATTTCTATCCAAAATCTATGTGTTGTATCAAAATATACACGAGGCTACCCATGGCCGATGACTGTCTATACATCATTAGAATTGTCTACATCAAAGAATTATCTTACATCCTCTGATCAATAGAACCACTCCTCTCGCATTTTATCACGATCTCGATCGGAAAATTGTATATTTCCGCTCGATCTCTCGAGTGGGCAGTATACCAGCATAATCCTTCTGCTGAGGCAACAATGGGGCATCTGAAAAAATCGAGAAATTTTGAACCTTAGATAACAACAATTTATTCTTTGAATCAATGCAACAAGTACATTGCTTCAAAGAGGGGAAAAATGTAGACATGGAAAATGTACATTTCTGGTTTGGCACACTTGATCCTGATTGCTAACATCATTTCCTCTAAAATCACACTCACAACATTTCATCGTAATTATATCCCTTAATCTAATGAATCATCATTTATCTGATTAAGTATATCACCTCCTTTGATTAAATTAATCAATTTAATTTAATTAACCTTACATTTATGTTTAATTAAATAAATCATTTTATTGATTAAATTCTCTAAAGTCATCTTGTTAAATTAGATAAATTAAACCTTATTTGATTTAATCTATACTTCCCTCCTCAGTTAAATAAATCAAATCATTTCCTCTCAATTTGATTTAAATCAATTCATAAATTTAAGTCTAAATTGTCAAATCATCTAATTTTTCATTAAATTAATCAAAACCATGATTAACTTAATCCCTTTCATTAAATTTCTCTAGAGAATGCAAGTTGCACAATATATCAAATACTTTGATTTATTAACTCATCTCTATTTATCTCACATGACATCAAAAGGGAATATTCCCTCAAGTTTGAATTCAAAAATGCAAGTGGATGGGTACTTCCAGCAAGGCATTCAATGCCTCTTACATGTCCTTGTGCATTGAGCCAAGTGACATTAACTCCATTTCTTACTCCCTCCAACATGTCACATTCAAAATTCAAATTTGAATCCAATGGAACTTATCATGCACATTGACCAAAATGTGCTCATTTCTCCTCCAATCACATGTGGACAAGTGGCACAATGCCATTGGATTATCTTTTATCTCACATTCATCCAAATCCCTCATTCTTCCAATTTGGGAATCTATAAATGAGAGACTCTTCCTCTCATTCTAACATCCACAATTTGAGTAAACTTACTCTACTCAAATCCATCATTATCCACAAGCATATGCAAAGTTACTCTCTTCAACTTGAGAGCCAATTTTTCCCATTTCCATGAACCATCAATCATCTTTCAAGATTTGCAACAAGGTTATGCTCAAATCTCTTTGGAGATTTGACCATTCCTCATTTACACACCATTTCTACTTAAGGAATTGGGAAAGGGCCAATTGCAACACTTCATTGGCACCAGTTCCCCCATCAGATCATAATGCTATTAGCTTAATTAGGATTGAATCTCTAGTGTTTCAAGTTTATTGTGTTCTTCATTTTCCTAGTTTAGTTTGAATAGATGGATTTTATGGGGAATCTCTCATACTTTTTTGCATGCATGTGAACTAACTAATAGTGTGTTTGGTTGCTATTGTGCATTTGCAGGTTTAGGGGTTCATAGATAGAATTAAAGAAATTTTTAGACATTGGCTTCATACGCCCAATTGACTATCCATAATGGGTATCCAGCCTTGTACTGGTTTCCAAACCAAATGGGGGCATCCGCATCTATACGGACTTCAGAGACCACAACAAAGCATGTCCTAAGGATGATTTTCCACTACCCAACATTGATGTGATATTGGATATGATAGTTGGACATGAGATGCTATCACTGATGGATGGCTTCTCAGGATATAACCAAATAATGATTGCAAAAGAAGACCAACATAAGACAACCTTTACATGTCCTTGGGGCACCTACTGTTGGAACGTGATGCCATTCGGGTTAAAGAATGCAGGAGCTACATACCAAAGAGCCATGACACTAATCTTTCATGACATGATTTACAAAGTCGTCTCTCTAATTTTCAAGCCTCACTATCATTAATGTTTCTGCAAGTGAAACCGTAAGTAACACGTATACCATTTCTTGTGTTTTCAGATTTTTTTTATGGTTGCTTGAAGAACCATTATCGATTCCTTCTTGTTCCATTCCTGAAGAATTATTCGAGTATATTTTCTTTAAATTGTCTTAAATCTTGTCTTGATAATTGCTAAGGCTTCTAGAATTGTGAATAATTTTATGTTTAAAGCTATACGGTGTGAGTTATAATTGCTAGATATATAAAAACCCTAGTTTGAATTCTTTCTCTATCTTGTATAAATGGCGCCCAAGGCCCGAAACTCTGGCTCTAAGGCCACTACTAGAATCTTTTCCCAGGCTATTATAGATTTATTAAATCCTTCTGCTAGAAAAAGGTCAGAGGGAAAAGCTTTGTTCTATGGGCCATTGCTCGTGGAAAGATTATTTGACAAGAAATGTGTGGCTCAGGATGTTGAATTACCATATACCGGATGGCAGTTGTTTTCAAACTAGTTTGGAAATAGAAATTTATGTGTTCCTTTATGTAACACATGGAGGTTGGATTTGGGAAAGCTAGTGGTTCCTAATATCTACTTGGATGTATATTTATTGAAAGATGTTGTTGTGAGGTATGAGCCTATATCCATAGTTGTTAGAACTCATTTTGGCATAGAAATGGTAAAGATAACCAGGGAAATAATTGTAGAAATATTTGGTCTACACAAATGGAGGGTGGATATGGTAGCCATAAATCTTGAGGCCTTCAGAGAACAATACAAAAATACCAAGGGTTTATTCAGAACATCTCTTTTGGTCTCATTCGGTAACCTCAAGAAAAGGAAAGAATAGGAAGTAGGTGGCCATTGGCAAGAATGGGCTAGAACCTTTTCCTGTAAACTATTTCTCTAGCTATTTCAAGAAGAAATTTTGTTCCTTGTGCCAAGTTCTGGGAATCAGTTTGAAGAATACTCTGCCTACCGATGTCATGTACATGACTATGAACATTCAACATCCAAGTTTTAACGTGGTATATGATTTTTCAACTTATTTGGCAGAGAGGATGCATGGATGTCTAGTAGCTCTAAAGGAAGGAAAGAAGTGGGTTGGTATCAAATGGTATTTCCTATTGGTTCACATGTTTCTATTTAGGGGCCAGGGAGTGTTTGAAAAGGATATGGAACTGATGAAAAAAGAGGGTATTATTTAAATGCCTGTCCAATATTGGACTATGATCCTTGATATGCATGATCACAAGTTTGATTATGTAACATTCCAAAATGTCTTTGGATCCAAATTGAAGAAGACTCTAGTTCTTGACCCTCCTAGGATTCCTAAGGAGATTCATGATTTCTTGAGGTCAATGGAGAGAAGGCCTGAATTGAAATTGATACATAATTGGGGAGATATTATCCCTTAACATAATATAACAATATTCAGAGTGTATGGCATAAATTTAAACCCTTATTTTTTGTCGAAGGATGTGCCTCTGAGATTTGGATTTTTTGAAATCATGAGATAGCTGGGGTGTGCTTAAGAAGTACATTTGCTAGTAGAACAGAAGAAAGGGTCTTTCTTCCCTGAGTATACACCATTTTCATATTTTGTTATGAAAAAGGGAGGATGGAAGGATTTGTAGACACTGCTTAGACCTTATGGATTAAAGATGCTACACCCTAGGAATCATGATCCTGAGGGTTTTATCTCTCAAATGAAGGCTAAGCACAGGACTAGAAATTTTGTCCAGAATTTCTACTTTCTTGAAGATATTATCCGAAACATTTTTGATGTAGATGAACAAGATCAAAAAAAGTAAAAGTACCTTGCTTTTGTCAAGATGGTGAAAATAAAGCAAGAAAAGATACCTACTTTTAGTCCTATACTCAATATTTATTGTAATACTATAAGGCTATGTATGTCATTGACAATTTTGAGAGTTTGGTGGGAATTTTGTAGGAATAATGGGTTATGGAAGAGAGGGGAAAGTCACAAAATATTGAGGAGTACCCTGAAGTAAGGTTGGAGGAGAGGCCTAATTATTAGCCTCCAAAGAAGATAAGGTTTTTCTCTAGGAAAATGGGAAGTAGGGCTGGTGAAGTTGCTAAAAGTGTTGCACCATCTTCTTTGGGGCAGTCATTGCCAAATATTGTTGATCTAGATTACCCTCTGAGAATTGTTGACCAGACATGCTCCTCATCACCAAAGAGACAAAAAATTGAGAGAACAGAGTTGGTTGATTATGATGGTGATGAGGATGAAGATGTCATTGTTACTCTTGACAAAATGCATCAAGGAATGACATCTTTTTCACTAGAGACTCCATCAAGTTTTAGGGCAGTTTCTCTTAGGTTGGGAAAAGATGGAATAAGGGGAATAAAAAATAATGACGATCTAAGAATGGAGGCCTCCAAAGATTTCATGATGGATGACTCTTTTATCCAAACTAGTACTTTTAAAGATTTTGTGTGGAGATCACATGTCTCATTATATGCTAAGAAAGTGGCACAAGAAAGAATTTTGCAACCTAAGCTTTCAAAGAAGGTAGTTCAATCTAAGGTCGGAGAACAAATGAAGGAAAAATTCAAAGAAATAACACTAGAGAAGGGCCAAGCATTAGTATAAAAGAGTGGAGTATTTTTACTCCCTGAATGGGATATTGATGATGTTGTGGTGTTTGATACAATAAGAAGGGCCAATAGTCCACTTCTTACAACTGATGAAGAAGCTATGCTAGCACTCAAAGGGTCAGCTTTCAGTGAAGAGGGATGCTTTTGCAATCTAGTCTCTGTCCACTGGATCTAAGAAACCAATTATTGTAGAACCATCTGATTTTACTGGTCACTTAGTTATAAGAAGAGTTGTTGATACCCCAATATTGGAGGCCGTTGATATGGTTGCAAATGTTGTAAAATTCACTAGAGAAACTATTGAGGATCTAACCAAGGATCGGGATACTCTTAGAGGCCAGTACAATGACATTATTATTGAATATAATAAGAGTCAACAAATGGTGGCAGAGCTAGAAACTGAGTTGGCCTTATTAAAACAAAAAATGCAAACATTGAGGTCTCAGGCACAGGCTAGTTCTATCCGCACTATCTCTGACCCACTTGTGGAGCAATCGAAACCCTCTTCACAAGGACAGTCCTTAGCTATTGTTCCATATAACATGGGATAAGTGTGTATTGTAGTTGAAAGGGTTAATAGCTCGGGAAAATAAATCTCTAGGGAGAAATTAATTCAGCAAGTTGAGGAATATAAGGAGATGGTGCAGCAAATTTGGGAATCTACAGGAAGGATAAATTCAATGATTGTGGACATTGTGCTAAAAAAATTAAGTAGGAAGGTCCAAGGAAAACTGAATAGTATTCATACAAATTATGCTCTAATTTTGCAAGCACTTAGGATGTTCCCAAGAGATAGAGAGGTGGCCACCCCATTACTAGATAGATGTAGCCCCAGGATTGAGAAATTGAAATTCATGGCAGTGGGAGAAAAACAACATGGGGATAAGTATCCTATGGTTATTTCAACCTACCAATTTGTCAAGGGAGTTGTGGAGTAGAAGTTTTAGGGGTATGTTGCCCCTATGGAGTTAAATATCAAAGGGTTAAAGGCTATATATGATGCAAAGGACTTAACTCCTTTGCAACATATTCTGCATAGCCAAGACGAGATAAAACATTTAAAGATTTTGAAGGATCAGATGACTAATATCATGATTTCTCAGACCCATGAGATATGCATAAATGCTGACATTGGTATGTTGGAGAATACATTGGAGAAACTTTCATTTGTCATCATTTTCTTAGATAAATTTGATAAGAAATCCACATCAGTAATAGTGAAGTATGCGCCCTATGGAGATAAGATTGATTAGGTTATGGCTTTTAATTGGTCATCCGAGGATTACTTTGAATTGTAGAAAAATGTGTTTATGCATGAATTTGAAATATGAATACTATGTGTGGGAAATGCAACTTGGTCATGTATAATATAGGTTTGGCCTTGGAGGTTATATTTGAAAATATGCATTGTCCTTTCAAATTCAAGTACAAGGTGTTGAGGTGGAATAAAGTTTTGCAACGGTTGAAGATGCCTTTTTCGACGAGAACAAGTCGCCCTCTGGAGAGTGGTTTCTTTTCTTCCATAACAACTAATGATGATTCTTGTCTTATTCTTTTTAGCCGATGATGAATTTGTAATTGAATTAGGAATTAGCGGTCCAATAACAAATGGACATGTGTACTCTCTGGCCTGAAGCTTGTGGTCTCCCTTGTTTTATAAAAGGGAATTATGGGCCATGAGAGAGTTTTGTTGAAATATGCGAGATATGAGAAATAGGAGTCGAGTGATGCAAAGAGTATAAATGTAAGTC
This sequence comes from Sequoiadendron giganteum, assembly GCA_007115665.2. Classification (NCBI taxonomy): domain Eukaryota; kingdom Viridiplantae; phylum Streptophyta; class Pinopsida; order Cupressales; family Cupressaceae; genus Sequoiadendron; species Sequoiadendron giganteum. The sequence goes on from CM021108.1 coordinate 13,007,795, forward strand.
TAGGTTTTAGAAATTTTTGAGTCAGATAAGAGAACCTGGTGATAATTTGTATGAATTATTAATGAAATATTGATCCAAGATGATTTTAATTGATCTTCATTTGTTCTATACTGTGAATTATGTTTAACAATAGCTCCTGTTCAAAGGATCGGTTAAATACTTTTGTTAATCACTAATTTTGTGCAAGATAACAATACGATTAATAAAGAAGTGATAGACTTAGGTATAGGTATGTGGATTATATTGTGATTCATATAGATCATAGATGATTAAGATGAAATTTACCCTATAGTTTAGTTTTCTCTTTTGACTCTGTGCTTTGGGATATGGCACTTGAATTTTGATTGTGTTTTATTCTCTCATGTTTTGTGTTATGGCCTTAGGATATTTTATTCAAAACATTTCCTATTAGTCTACTTTAGTTGTGTTTGTGATTCTTTGTTAACTGGACCCAAGCCTTTTCAAGGAATAGACAATTTCTTGAAGGATTTTATCCTTTTAGCATAATTGGGGAATCTATTTGTTACTTATCCATGTGCAAATGATTTTTTTAAATATTTTATGTGAAGAGCACATTTTAGGGAATACCCTCTTGGATTTTACAAAGTTTGAACTATAGGAGAATTAGCCTTCTTGTTGTTCTCATCAAGTTGTCCATACATTTGCTAGACTTTTATTATTGAACATGGAAAGTAAATAGAAGCTTTTAGGAAATACGTTTGGGTTGTAGTTGTAGACATCCAAATTTGATCACTTCCATATGATCAAAATCGTCTATTATATTCATCTATTCTATTAACAGTGATTAAATAATTTATTTAATCATTATTTTATTTTCTGCCTAAGGTTCCTAAAGTATGTAATTAAATAAATTAAATACTTTACCCCATACCTTTTCTTCTCTAAATTAAATAAATATGACAAATTATTTAATTTGGTCATTTAACTTATTTGGATTAAAAACAATTTTTAATTCTTCATTTTCTCATTCTCCATAATCCTCTTCTAATCCAGATTAAATTAATTAATTTGTCATTAGGATGTGCACCACTTAATCAAGATTAAGTGTCACATTCTCCATTATCTCCCACTTGCCTCTAATCTCCCATTAATTATCTTAATCATTTGTTTGCACAACCTTAATCAGAATCATTAACCATATTTGACTTACCTTTTTTGGTCAACCTTCCCACTTACCATTTTTAGCCTGGGCTCCCTTCCCCATGTGAATTTTTAATTCACATTTATTTAACCAAAGTTCCCCTCTTCCCCATGTGAATTTTTAATTCACTTTTACCTTCCAAAGGTCTTCCTCATCCCCCATGCAAATATGACATCATTTTACATGTGCCCAAGGCTTCTAGAACCTTGGACTTGTCACATCTCCCACATGTGACAAATCTCCAACTTTTTGCAAACCTCCTTTTATCCAATGAATCCTCCATTAAATGTAAATTTACATTTATTCTTCCCACACACTTCTCCTTTTCCCATGGAGATTTTTGAGGAATTCTAAAATTCCTCAAAAATCTCTTTCATCCTCATTTGGGGACAAGAAGTTCATTTTTGAGGAAATCTTCTCATTCCCCAAGGTATCTCAAAGGTACTTGTCCTTCATCCACCTCATGTACTTTCCTTCCACCTCTTGTCCTTCTCTTCCACCTCATTTCCACATCACTCCACCCTAAGACATCTCACCTTCCACATGTCAAGATGTGAGGGCTTGTGAGTCCTCAACTCACCATAGCCCTTCATCTTGATCTTTGTTGGATCAATCCCAACCGTTGAATTCTCTAGAGAATTCAATTTAGCCTATAAATACCCCTTCAATTCCCTCATTTTTAACAGTCAAATATTCTACAACAAAACTCTTGCAAAATTGTCATTCAAGATCTCATCTATCTTAAGCACTTAGCATCATCTTGCATCTTGCATCCACTTCACTTCATTGCCATCCAAGGAGCACACAAGACTTCAAAAATCAAGGGCCAACCAAGGAAGCAACAATATGAAGGTATAAAAATCATTTCATTTGTTTTATATTGCTTTCATATTTTTCTTAGGCTAATCTTATTGACGTGCCCTTCTATCTTGTTACTTCTTCCTATTTGCATTATTAGTTCTTCATCTTGCATCTCACATTAAGAGTAGCATTTTATTAGGATCACATTTCTAGCACACCCAGTGGGACCCACAAAGGGGTCTCTTTCTCTCACATTTTCTGTTGTTTAGCTTGTTTGTAGATTCAGGTCACAAAGGGGCGTACTTGCCCTCCCGGACGCTGCAGATTTGCTATTTTTCAATAAAGGGGCCTACTTGCCCTTGTTATTTTTTTGCAGAGGGGCGTACTCACCTTTGCTATTTTTTTGTAGATGGGCGTACTTGCCCTTACTATTTTTCTGTTTGTTATTTTTCTGTAGAGGGGCGTATTTGCCCTTGCTGTTTTTTTTCTGTAGAGGGGCGTACTTGCCCTTGCTATTTTTTGTCTGCTATTTTTTTTTCTGTAGAGGGGCGTAATTGCCCTTGCTGTTCACTTTTTTGACTGTTTTCTATAGAAGTACAAACATGCCCTCCCAGTTTAGCATTTTTCATTGCAGAGGGGCAAATTTGCCCTTAATAGCATATTCGAGAAAGTAAAAAAGTGGCATTTTAGCTTCATTTTTATCTCTTTCTTCTATTGTTTTGTGCTCTAATCCACTAATCCTATTTGTTGGTGAGTGAAGTTAGATTTGCTACAAATCACAAAAGGGGTGAAAGATAAACAACTAAAATTTGCTTGAAGGGCCTTTTGTTTTATTCTTTGAAAATCTTTCCTTACTGTTTTATCTATTTACTTAGTATAATTAGGGGAAAGTAAATTGGTTGCTTGTTGTGTTTATTTTATGTTTATTACCCTAAGGGGACATTCATTCGTTTTCATCTTCTCCCTTTGCACTTTTGTGCGGATCTGAAGGGTGTAGTTGGAAACGGTTAGTGTTTTCTTCTTAGAGGGACCTGCTTGGGGATTTCATCACCCCAAGGGACGATCCCAACCATGCGTACCGATGAAGTATATAAAGGGGTAAGAGCGAAAGCTATAACTCAATCTAGTTGCATCGTAATTAGCGAAGCATTGAAGCTAGGGTGATACCTAGATAAATGTGAAGAGTTGGTCTGAGCCTTTCAGTATCTTGCTGGGGTTCCCGACTCACGCTTGTGATAGACTAGTGTTCATGGTTTGTGTCTCATGTATTGAGCGTATATCAAGGACTCCTTAGAAACTTTGTTCATCCTAGAGTAAGAACTTTGTTGGCCATACCCCTTAAACACTAATCATAGGATTGTGCTTGTTCAAAGTGTCTTTCTGTAAAAAAACTAGTGAATTTTGATAAGTCAAACTGTAATTGAATCATTTTAAGTCCTTGCCAAAATCCCTCATCCAAACCAAGTTGCATTTCCCACTGCAGAGGGGCAAACTTGCCCAACTGTTTCAGCCTTTTCCACTACAGAGGGGCGAACTTGCTCCACTGTTTCAGCCAGTTTACTGCAGAGGGGCGAACTTTCCCCACTATTTTAGCCAGTTTACTGTAGAGGGGTGAACTTGCGCCACTATTTCAGTTGTTTTACTGTAGAGGGGCGAACTTGTGCCACTGTTTCAGCAGTTTTACAATAGAAGTGTGAATATGCCCCGCTGAATGGCCAGTTTCACCTGTTTGACCATTTTAAACCTCTGTTCAAACCCCCAAAGCCTCTGTTTGACCATTTGATCATCCTAAACACTCATTTGACCAATTCAAACCTTCATTTAGCCATTCCAAGCCTCCGTTTAACGTTTCCAAAACATCCATTTACCACATTCACATTGATCATTCTACCATTTGGAATACCCATCTTATCGTAAGACCTAAACATCTTCAACAACACATCTTCATATGCATCGATCATTATTCCTCAACACAAAATCCTTTAAAACCTTGTTTTAGGAATTGTCTCCCTAATTGACCAAGGCATTAAATTGATCGTTATCCTACATAATCAATCCTTGTCTTCAACCTAATCAATCTACTTCTATCTTGAGGTGGATTTGTGTTGTAAGTGAACATCATTGGCCCAAATCAATCCCCTTCCATGTCAAGGTGGATTAGGTGCCATAATAATTGATTTAATCTGATCAACCAACGTTCCAAGTCACCTAGGGTGGTCTCCAAATCAGGTCTGAGGATCCCTTCCTTCATCCAATCATCAATCCTAATCATCATTTGATCCAATCACCAATCCAAATCATCGTTTAATCCAATCAAATCCAATCATCATCCAATCATCAAGTGATACATCATCACTTGATCTAATCAAATCCAATCATCATCCAATCATCAAGTGATACATCATCACTTGATCCAATCAAATCTAATCATCATCCAATCATCAAGTGATACATCATCACTTGATCCAATCAAATCTAATCACCACTCAATCATCACTTGATCAAATCAAATCCAATCATCACCCAGTGATACATCATCACTTAATCCAATCAAATCCAACATCAATCATCACCCAATTCAAATCAATCAATCCAAATCATCGTCTAAATCATCCTCTAGAAGTTGAATCTTGAAACCACTTAGTCATTTTGCACGTTCATGCCCATTCAAACCTGCTCACAAATAAAAAAACAAATAGCAGACCAACAAACACAAGGTTCCCAACCAAATGTCCCTCAAGATCCTAATAATATTCCACATGATCCCCATAATGGTGTTTTATCTCAATCAAACACTGACATCTAGAATATCACACCACCTAGTGACGAAAACATGGTCAATTAACCCGAAGTCACCGTCGACGAATATCTCAGTAATCTAGCCAATGTCCAAATGACGGATCATCTCCTAAATGAACGTGGGGATAAGATCCTTGCCACCTTACTCATGAAGGGAGTCAAACCACCATCCGGTTTTGATACATCACAATATTCCCTCCCCCCATTTGTTGACCCACAAACCTCACAAAATGTTCCAAAAGGTTCCTACATTCCTGAAGGTGCACCCACTAAAAATTGGTACCACCCCGAACATGGAAATGTTGTCATCCATCAAGTCCAAGAATATCATCGTCTTCCAACCATAACATCTACCACTGCACCACCCGATCCTAATGATCCCCATGCCTATGGCATGCCGTCATACATCCGATCTGCTCCACTTCTTCCTCCCCCATATTCTAATATTGGGGGTACACCTCCACTTACCAATGCACTACCTCCTACATTTCAACAACTGCCAAATAATCCACACCAATCCACCACAACATGTTGCGACTACAATAGATTCATCTCAACATTTACATCAAAAGCATCCGCAACACCCTTTCATTCTCACATAACCATCACATCAAGTGGTGCAACATACATCCCAACAACAACAACACATCTCACCTAACCCATCCCAACAACAACAATACATCCCATCTCACCCATCTCAACAACAACAATACATCCCATCTCAACCATCTCAACCACAACAAATCTTATCTCACCCACCTCATCAACAACAACAACCTCCACAAGAATAGGTGAACATCCCTACACAAACACACCATAATCCACTTACCAAATACCTCTATCATCCCACTAGCACATACATTATTCCATCCCATACGAATCCTCATCAGAACGTGCAAAACCAAACACATACCCAACCGCCACCTTACGCCAATCTGTCACAACCTCAACACAATCCCCATCAACAAATGTCAAATCCATACCCATATGCCACACAACAACCCATCATTTCACCACAATATGAATCCTATCCATCCTACTTGCAATAGAACAAACTCACCAACAAGCGGCACCTTACGCTTCTTATTATCAACAATCATCATCACATCCACAAAGAGGCCTTACCTCTACACATTACCAAAATGCTATGCAGCAACAGGACCCCTCTCTTGTTTTCTACTATCAACAACAAGTGGCTCCCACTCAACACAACCAATCAGCCAACCATCAATCTTCTTACAATCAACCAATGCATTCATACCCAACTCAACCCGTTTATGATCCAACAACGATAGGGCCCTCCTCGTCATACCCACAACATTATCCATACACTCAATCCACTTTGACTCCCATGACTCCCATGACTCCCCTCAACTCACCATAGCCTTTCATCTTAATCTTTGTTGGATCAATCCCAACCATTGAATTCTCTAGAGAATTCAATATAGCCTATAAATACCCCTTCAATTCCCTCATTTTTAACAATCAAGTCTTTTGCAACAAAACTCTTGCAAAATTGTCATTCAAGCACTCATCTATCTTAAGCACTTAGCATCATCTTGCATCTTGCATCCACTTCACTTCATTGCTATCCAAGGAGCAGACAAGACTTCAAAACTCAAGGGCCAACCGAGGAAGCAACAATATGAAGGTATACCAAGCATTTCATTTGTTTTATCTTGCTTTCATATTTTTCTTAGGCTAATCTTATTGAGGTGCCCTTCTATCTTGTTACTTCTTCCCATTTGCATTATTAGTTCTTCATCTTACATCTCACATTAGGAGTAGCATTTTATTAGGATCAAAGTAGTAAAAAGCACCAACACTTTCTCCATCAGTATCGTATTCATTCTTTCTACAACTCCATTCTATTTTGGATAATATGGAGTTGTATTTTTTCTATGAATACCACAATCTTTAAAAAATATATTAAAATCATTAAAGAAAAAATCACCACCATTATCAATCCTCAAAAAAATTATTTTCTTTGCAATCTATAATTCAACCATGTTGCTTTAAATTCTTTAAATTTACTTAAAACTTCAGATTTACTCTTTAAAAAATATACCCATGTCCTACTATAATCATCAATAAATGGAACATAATATGTGGATTTACCAATTTAAGGAACATCTATAGGACCAAACAAATTAGAATGAGTAAGATCCAATACACCACAAGATTTATGAGAACTCGAGTAAAATTGGACAAGATTTTGTTTTCCATAAATGCAATGCTCACATAATTCAGATTCAAGATTATATTAGATAAAAGTTCAATGGGGTTTTTACTTTTCAAGGTCCTTATAGCCTTTTCTCCTATGTGGGAAAGTCCGTAGTGCCATAACATAGTTATCTTTGTAGGTAATGTTGATTCAAAAGAAAGAGAACCCTTGGGTACCGAAAATCTATGACCATATGCTAAAGGTGAAAACCTCACTTCTTGCACATACTTCCTATTCACAAAAGTACTATTGCACTCAATAGTGAATGCATCATTACTTGCATGAGTTGCAAAAGGTACAATGAATGCATCACCATCTTCCTTCTTAGAATCACAATCACAATCAAATTTCTTCTTTTTCTTATTATTTTCTTCTTTGCATTACTTATGAACATGTCCAGGATTATAGTAGTTCCAACAAATAACTCTACACAATCTAAGAGATTTGAATCTCCCCTTGGAGTTGGATTTTACACTTCATATTCTTCTTGCCTTTTTCCTTAGGTCTTCATCGAACACTTAAGGATTCCTTGTAACTGATGGATACATTCCTCCTCATCAATTCAAAAATAAAAGTAACTACCACATATTTAGTCTTCAATATAAAGTACTCTTGATATCCATAACAACAAAATCCCACAGATTAGGTAAAGAACAAAGCAAATCTTACATTTCTCATCCTCACCCATTTTGACACCAAATGATACCAATTGAACCACCAATACACTGAATTATTCTAGATGTTATTTAATTCATCCACCCTCTTCCATTCTCAAGGATTACAATTTCTTTCTCAAGAAAATATTGTTCACTAAATCTTTGCATTGATACATATCACCACGTTTATTCCATTTTTTTTGTGCAAAATTCTCATTATGGCCATTGATTAAAATAGATTCTACCAAGCACAATATGATTAGAAAATTTTCTTTACACTGCATAAAATTGTATTGAGAAACCTGATTAGGATCTACAACCCTTGAAACATTCTCATCAACAACATCCCATAGATCTTGATCTATCAACAAATCCTCCATCTTCAGCTTCCACATTTTAAAATTATTTCCAGAAAATTTATCCACCTTTATTCTCTTGATGAATTTTCCATCTAAAAATTCATGTAAAAAGATCATAAAGTATCTTCTACACAAGCTCCCTCTCAAATCTAGATTAGTTCAAAAATATAATAACCCACAACTGAAACCAAAGGTGATTAGGATCTGGTACTAATTATAAGGAAGCTAAGGTAGTGAAACAACTACCTAAACTAATCTTGAGAGGATAATAATGATTGTTTTTACAAAATATTTAATAGCTATACAAACTTTTAATAAATAAACATAAATATCATGCATACCATAACACAATTATTTACATGGGGGAAACCCTTTCAGGAGGAAAACTCCACTCCAAAATCTACCCAATATATTATTTAGAAATTACAAAGATTACAATATACTTGCAGACAAAACATTTCAGAGGAGTATCACCAACTAGCGATACAAAGGCAAAACAACTATTATTAGACTCTTGGGATACATCACAGTACAAATATATAATACAAAACCCTCATAAAATAGGGTTTCCTTTTAGCGTAAATCAAGCTAAAAAAATATTGACCATCAGATCTAAGACCTAATGATGAATAGTCTAGATTTATAATAATAAAATATACATAAAATGTGGCTTTCAGGGGTGCTACAGTCGAACCCCCATCGTGGTGTGTGACCCTTGGACCCTTGTAGGGGGTAACCATTGCACCCCCCTACACTAACGTATTAATAAATTACCTTATGTATTTTCAAGGTTGAGACACATTTTCCCAACCATAATGACAACATCCATGTCCAACATCCCACTCCTCGAATCCAAGATCTAGATCCAAGAGAAGTTGTGTAAAACTTCTTATTGTATCAACAAGCTACCAGCATCTCCAAAATTCTATGGTAAGCCTTTTTCTATAAAAAAAGAGCCTAATGTCATTATCCGAGCATCCCCCACCACAACTTTCACAAGATAAGAAGAATTGAGCAAATAAGCTATTGACGAAGAAGATATTTCCACATGGATATACAAAGAGGAAGAAGATATTGAACCTAAACATATGCCAATCGAGCAATATGTCAAAGGGTTCGAGATCATGAGACATAAGGTCTATGATGGACATAGTGGAATTGGTTTATACAATAATGAAATTATATAACCCTTAATGTCTCCCATGATTCCAATGAATAGAGGTTCATGGTATGAATTACCAAAAGTTACTGCTCCAAGTATTAAGGTGATTTTGATTCAGGAAACTATTGCTTTAAAATATATTGAGACATCTAAGGACTACCATGTTGAAACTAAATCTAATGAATGGGAATAGAACTCTTGCACATCTAGTGACTATGACCTAACCAATTTCTTGACCAAAAGAAAATCTTGGATTGATTCCTTTTGAAATATTGATGACACTTCCATTTTCACCATATTGGAATATTAATTGAACCCTACCAATATTGATGATGGCATACCTTTAGTATACCCACAATTGATGGATTAGGATGAAGAAGGACCACCGAAATTCGACCTATTCAAAAGAGATGAAGCAATAGCCGAGATTATGGGACTTTATAAAGGTATACCTAATGGTGATCATAAAGAAGGTTTTATAATAGATCTTAATAATGCAGCCTACTATGGGGAGTCTAGCCGACCCTCTAGTCACAAAAATGAAAATCATAAATCAAAAAAGGAAAGGTCTTTAGGTGAAAATTGAAACATGCTTCTAGAACTAGAAAAAGTAAAAAGAAAGAATGTATCCAAGGGTGAAAACCTTTATGAGGCACCCAATGATGGAGGGTTGGACCTATCCCTATAAGCTAAGATAAATCACGCTAACTAGTCGATAATTCCATGGAATTCAACACTAGTATTGATCAAAATCATATAATTTTGTGCCTTCTTTTCAAAGAGAAAAATCAGCTTTGCTTGGTATTACACTGACATGCCCAGATTGGCTCTCGAGTTGGTGTTACATCACTTACAATTGTTTCCTGATGCCAAACTAGTAAAAAAAAAGCTAAAGAAAATGCATCCCGAAATTACATTATTCGTAAAAGTAGAGCTAAAGAAGCGATTACACATTGGTTTCATTCAATCCACTGACCATGTAGAATGGATTTCCAATCTAGTGCCCATGAAAAAAATAATAGGTGGAATCATAATTTATACCCATTTCAGAGATTTAAATAAGGTATACCCTTAGGATGACTTCCCATTGCCTAACATCAACATCATAGTGGATTTGATAGGAGTATGAGATGTTATTGCTCATTGATGGTTTCTTAGGATATAATTAGATTAGGATTGCTTATGAGGATCAACATAAAATACATTTTACCTTTCCATTGTTGGAATGTTATGGCCATTTGCTGGATCCATATATTAGAAGCTATGAATACCATATTTAATGACCTTGTGCACATGCTTATGGAGGATTATATAGGTGAACTACCAAAAAAATCACTATCAAGGGGTGAATATTTATGAGTACTAGATAATATTTTCAAAAGGATATATGGATACAAATTGCTATTGAACCCAAAAAGTGCATTTTAGGGTAACAACAGGGAAGCTCCCAAGATACATTGTCTCTCGAAGAGGCACTAAATTAGATCTTGTGAAAGTTAAGGCTAGCATGGATATGCCACCTCCAACAAGAATGAGTTAGGTATGAAAACTATAGAGTGGATTACAATCCATTATGAGGTTTGATGAGACAAAATAATGACTCATCTTTTAGCCATGTAAAAATGTATATTTTGCCTAATTATGAAGTTATCAAGACTGAGCATGATGATGAAAGTAAGATATTTTTAGTTGCAGCAGTCAAAGATTTCATCATATCTTAAAAATTACGATCTGGGTTCTCGAAATGTTTATTCTGAAATTCAATGACAATATGGTGCCAAAACCCATTAAATTTCATGAATACCTAGTTTGTGGTTTGAGAGAAATATTCACCAAAATATGTTGCTCCAAAATTTGTGGGAAGGTGCTCTGGAACTTGTGGGACAACACTTGAAGTTGTTCAAGAATTTGTGGGTTGCTCCAGAACCTTTCCAGAATTTGTAAAAGCAGCAATTGTGAGCATTAAAATAGATTGGAATGACTTAGACAAAAGTTGAGAGCATATAGGAGGTAGTTCCAAGAATTAAGGCAAGTTGTTGGATTGTGCAAACAAATGGAGAATATCTAGGAGATAATTTTGGGTAGTTTGAACCATTTTGCAAGCATCTAGGAGTTGTTTTATGAACTTTAATTATGCACAATGGGAAGACATGAATTTTTCAGGAGTCAAATGCCTTTTGGGAGCTTGTTTAAGGGTTACAAAATAGGCATATTTTTTTTGGACGACCAAAGAAGATTGATTCAACAAGATGAAGAAAAATCTATCTTTTTCTCTTAACACATGTTCCTATCTTCTAGCAAGTGGTTGCACAATCATAAAGCTTATCTTTCATATTAGTGGAAGACAAGAATTCTATAAATTTATTGTAATCAAGAAATCAAATGTGGGAAGAGTTCATAAAATAATATAGTTCAGTATTTAGCAGCATTCTCTTTGTTTGTAGTTTCATTTTTTAGTAGTCATTTCATTTCTAGCTCTTTACATTTTTAGTATTCCATTTTTACAAGTTTCTTAGGATAGATTCAATTCAAGCATTTCATTTACAAGTTCTTAGATTATATTTGATTCTAGCAATTTCTTTCATGCATTGCCTTTCAATTTTGTTTGTAGAAAAAACATGGCATTCAAATGATTTCTTCTCCCTTTTGCATATAGCCATGGACATCACCTGGGATTAAAATTTATATTTAAATGATGACGATTGCAATGAAACTCATCAAGGTTCATAGCTCAACTGGTAGATACGTGTCAACCATTCCAAAATTTTCTATGAAAGGGAGTACCCTTCATGTGGATTGACCACTACCAAGAATCATTTCAATAGATAAATGACTATCGATTAGCATCACCTATTTTCATGCATCTTATTGATGGTAAACACCTCAAAATTGACATATCAGTGACCACATAAGCACTGGGGGAATTATTAGCACAAAATTATCATGAAAGAAGGGAAAGATAATTCTACTACTTTATTCACACACTTCAAGTTGGATATGAGATCAATTATACTCCCACTGAATTTGCATGCCTTGTGATGGTTTTTCCACTCAAAAAATCAAAAATTACATTTTTTATCACCAAACAAAGATCATGGAAAATATTGATCCCTAAAAGTATGTTCTTCATAAAGAATCCTTAATGGGTTGACTAGCCAAATAAATCATGATATTAAGTTTGTACAACATTTAGTATGTTGAATGGAAGGAAATAAAAAGACAAGTCATAGTCAAACAACTTGTAGATACACCCACAACAAAAGATCATCTCTTGGTATTAAAATTCCTTGATGAACCATATTCACACTGGATAATTCAATCAAATGGAAGATCTATTTTTATGGATCTCACATGAATCATGGTTCAAGAGTAGGGATACTATACGTTACACCCTAAGGACACACTATACCAAAGTCATTCAAAATAGCATCTTCTTGTAAAAATAACATGGTAGAGTATGGGGCACTTTTCATAGGACTTCGTATGGCTATTAAATATACAATCAAGAGCCTTCAATTTTATGGAGGCTCATGGTTGGTTATTCGACAGGCCAATGACAATTAAAACACATAGGATGAGAAAACAACTCCCTACAAATGAATGGTTTATAACTTTAAAATGTATTTTTATGTAATCATCTTTTGGTACGTTACAAGAATTCAAATCAAGGTACTTAATTCAATGGCCACAATAGGATCTCTCTTGGATATCCCAAACAACATACCACAATATGAGTTCTTGGTAGAACAGTCGTTTATCCCTACCTTTGATATCCCTAAATCCAAGATGGTGTGCAAAATTGTTGGTTCCAACTCTCCTTGTTACAAACATGTCTACAATTACCTACATGACCAATTTATCCCTCCTAAATTTTCTACAATTCAACATAAATTTTTTATTTATAAGACCTCTACATATGCCATCATTCATGACACCATCTATCATCAAAGTCTGGAAAATACCCTCTTAGATATATTGATTCTAATGAAGCAAAAAAAACCTTACACAAAGTACATTAGGGTATATGTGAAGCCCACTTGATTGGTCCTACTTTAGCTAAGAGTATCATGCGTATTGGACGCTACTGTCCCACTATGGAATGTGATGCATACCACTTTATTAAGAAGTGTCGATATTTCCAAATACATGGAGATCTTATACATGCACCAACCCAAGAACTCCAACCAATCATGTCACCATGGCCTTTTTGTCAATGGGGACTTGACATCATATGAAATATTCATCCAACCTCATCCAATGGTCATAATTTCATTATTATATCGATCAATTATTTCACAAAATAGATCAGGGCTATCCCAATAACATATAATTCTTGAAATTAGGTATCTAAATTCATCCTCAATCATATCATATGCTAATATGGTGTTCCATAATCCATTATTACTCATAACAGGCATCCCTTCAAGAACTAGGATGTCCACTAGTTATGCAAAAAATTCTACATCCAACACCACTTCACCACTCTTTATTATCCCAAAGGTAACATCCAAGTTGAGGTGTCTAATAAGACCATCATTTAAACACTAAAGAAGGCCATCAATGAAGTTTCTTGTGACTGGCAACTCAAACTAAATCCTGCCTGATTGGCCTACAAAACTAGCATCTGCTCTCCCACAGTAGTGACACCATATTCCCTAGTCCTTGGCTCTAAATCCATCATTCCTATCAAGGTCAAGTTACCTTTCCTAAGGGTATCCATGCAAGAGTATTGAAAATGAAGAGTATCACACATCCATATTGCATGATGTAGAGTTGTTAAATGAGCAAAAAAGAAAATTGCTACACCTTCAAGCTTGCCAAAATTATCTTCGTCATAGCTATAATAAGAAGGTGTGAGTTAGAAATTTTGACATTGGTGATCTGGTCTTAATGGGGAACCCTAAAATTCAAGTAGAAAGAGAGAATTCTATAATTTTTAAACTTAATTGGTTGGGTCTATACATCATAACAATAGTATATGGATCTACTTCCTATAAGATTTCTATTTTCGAGGGTGGACTATAATTAGAACCTATCAATAGCTTGCACCTATGTAAGTTCTCTACACCTAGCTTTTAGAGAGCCTTGCCAGAAATTAAAAATACAAAAAAACAGAAATGAAAAATACAAAATTATCGCCCTAATGAAAACTTGGCAAACAAGTGTCTTGTGTGACCACAAAAAATTCAAAAAATAGAGAAAATAGTAAAGAGAAATAATTCTTCCAATAGTGAAAACCACTTCAGTGGTACATTGGATAAGTACCATGGTGAAAACGTGGAAAATAGTGCCATGTGTAGTGATTCTATGCTCCATCATCTACCATCATTCTATCTATTTTTCACCTTCACCCATAGTAAATTTTCCTCCATCATTCCTCATGAAATTCATAATAATGCTTCTTTTTCCTTCTCATGACATGTGAATGGTTGACATTATGCATCTGTATGTGGCTACATGATCAAAACCAGACATGATTTCTTGTATGACATACTTCTCGTCCCGAAACCAATTATTGTTAGTCAATTAATCAATGAATACTATCAATCTTATTAGTAAATAATCACTTGTAAATGATCTCTTTGGTTGTTAGCTCTATTGTTCTAGTTTGTCTTATATTTTTATTGATTTATCATTGGACTAGCCACATAGAGGATTTCATAAGAAGGATTTATAGGAGTGATGATGTATCATAACCTGACTTTTTCTTTGATTGTTTTTTGTGGTTTGTCCTGACAAAAATACTGGGGTAACTTTACTCCTAGTATGCATCATTAGACTCATTGTCTGTCAACTGTCTAGTTTTACAATAGTATAACATTACACACCTTGGTCTATGTCTTACCATGGTGTTTGTTGTCCATTTTTCATAATTTAATGCCTGATGATGATAAAAATGTAAGACTCATATCTATCAAGAAAAATTTCAACTCCTCTTCATTTTGACTAACTTCGTGCTCACATTCATTTCCTCCATGCTCACATTTCTTTTATTCCCATCCTGATGGCCTCTTGTGACACACAAAAATATCTCGCATACATAATAATTTTAGAATCAATCTATGCATCATCATAAGACTATTAGGTCATCCACATTCCATCAAAAAATACAAAAAACATATATAGAATTCCATTATAAGGAATCATCCATATAAGCATCACATGTCATAACCATATGATACCATCTTGCATCCATAAACTGTTAGCATACATATCATTGCATACATCCTTCATAATCCTTACATACCATAAGAAAGAGAACAAAAGGAGATCATATATATCATTTTATTTACATACATTCATTTTTATAATGCACATCACATCATAATCATAATCATAATACATCTATAACATTGTAAATAATATAATAAAGTTAAATTAAGTGCATCCATTCACACATCATAACATAGAAAATCACATATAAGAATAAAAAATATAATATATACATCCATAATGTATCATAACATATAGAATCATCTCATAATCATATAAATGAATAACATCATAAGTATCATAATCCATCACATAGTCATGAATATAACGTAGGAACACAAATCATGTAAGCCATCACCAAAATCATCCATCTCACATATATATAAATGGTATCATAACACAATATGATGATGTGTCTCAAAATGGAGCTTGCAGGACAAAAATAATTTTTTTCACTATCTAATACATGTATAAAATAAGGCTAACCCATTCTTCCAAAATCTCCTAAAGGAGATTATCCTAATGAGGGAGTTCTATCTTGTTGTGGTTGTGATCCTGAAGCCCTATGTCCTAATCTCGATGGTTGACCATATGGATAAGGCATAAGCTAAGAGACTCCTCCATTTCTCTGAGTCTAGTGAGAGTGTGACATACTATAGCCTTGGGTCTATGTGTAGCTCGGTGCCCTCATTTTTGATGACACTTGAAACTCATATAAATACTTTTAGTATTTAGCCTCCTAACTTTCCTATAATATTTGATGACCTAGCTTGACCATGGGTCTATTGATAGTTAAAATAAAATATGGACACCGCTGGTCAGCCCTCTATCTCCCAATGACAACCATGTCTCTCTTAGTAGTGAGCCTTTCCACCTCAACATGTAATCCCTATAACTTTGCATCTATAGCCTAGAATTGCTCTTGAAAATATGTGATATGTTGATCCATCAACATGTCTCCCTCTACCTCCTCCATAGCCTCCAAAATAGGCACATCCTAATAGTCCTCACTCAAATCCTCTCGCATCAGAGTCTCCTCCTGAACTTCTCTATCCTTCTCTCTTATCTCCTCCTCCCCCATCTCTAGCTTAGCCTCCTGCATGGCCACCTCATGCTATCCCTCAAGTTTGGATGTCTCATGCTCTACCTCGACCCATAAACCCTCCTGCTTGGCCTCCTCGTTCACATGTGAGAGCTATCTAACTACTCTTTTTCTTGTATCCCTCCTTTGACTGACCCTTCCTCCCTTGTCTCCCCTGCTACCGTCTACAACATCATTTCCCATATATCCTCTACCTCCATCTATGACATTTATGAAGCAAAGGTATGACACTAATACCCGACATCACCAATTTTGGTATGTGTGAAAACTCCTCCATACAAGAACACATATGGCATCCCTACTCCTAGCTATCTCCCAACATGAGGTTGGAACATAACAATGTCCTCCCAGGCTGAAATCATAAGTAATATCATCCCATTGTTGATGCAATGTGCCCCAGTGTAGGTAAAATCATGCAACTTAAATTATAACATGGATAGAATGCATGACCCCAACACATACACTATCCCATAGGTCGTCATGCAATTCAAAAACTCTCACCATCTAAGAGGTAATCCATGTCCTTGTCAATTAGGAATGATAATCCCCTTGATCATAGCACATAGAACCATGACAAATCTCTCATATTTATTAGCTAGCACATCCCACCATGTCTTGTACTTCCGTATCTCAAACTCCATAATTTCCACATACTCAAAGATCCTCTATATCACACCAAACCCATGCTCAGAATCATAAAAAACCCACTCCCGATGCATCAGAAGCTGAAGAATCCTCCATACATCTTGTAATATCACTATGGCCTCTCCTATCGATAGGTGGAAGGAGTTGGTCTTTGAGTGCCACCTCTCATCTAGCATAGTCAGTAATCCTCTGTTAGCCCTAATCATGGGCATGGATGTCACATAGTATAAGCCAAGGACATGTAGTTAATTTCTCTTCTAGTCAAGTAGTTGATCTCATAGTCTAAAACTAGACAACTAGCTCTATGGGGTATAAATGGGGTCATATTGGTGGAGTACAAGACCAATGAGAGGGGGGGTCAATCAATGGTCAACTAAAACAATCTCATAAAATAAACTCTTTTGATCAACCAAATATTTTATATTTTATGAAACATACAAATATGTGCAATTTACAATATCACTAGAGAATCAAAAGAACTGAACCATATATGAAACAACACATTAACAAAGAAAGAAGAGACACCAAATTTATGAGTGGAAAAACCTTGAAAAGGGTGAAAATGACACTCTGAGTAAAATCTCTATAAGGCTTCACTAGCCAATTTTTTTTGTTTACAAATTATATATCTCACTAAAATCACAACAAGCCTCACTAAAAAATCTATCAAGAATCAATGGCAATTACATAGGCCCCTCACTTCCAAAACTATCAAGCCTCACTAGAAATTGCATAGGACTCACTAGAAAAAATTCATGTTTCATCAACAATCTTCAAAATAATTAAGATTATAGAGGGTTACCCTATTGCACTTCAAATCATTGCACTAACAAAACTTCACCACTCTAATTTAAACTTACCATAGCATTTTATACACAATTTGAGGAACACAATTATGCAAACTCAATAACTCCATTAGCTAACATCATGCTTTGATTATAAAAAGCAACATCATCTCATATTTTTCTCTATCCATTCACATGCAACCACACCCTTATTTTAATTCCCATTCATTCTATCATTTCTCACTGAATCTCCATGTTCATTTATCTTTACTGGATTTGCATGTTTTAGCTCCATTCACAATATCATTGAACCTTTATATTCATTTATTTTTATGTTCATTCACAATCTCCATGTTCATTTAACTCTTTTTCTCAATGCTAATTCTACCTTTTTGAATCTCTATATAAACATGGCCATCTAGAAAACATACTTATGAATAAATCATTGCCTCTTTCATCATAATAGAATCACAAAATATTAGATATCTTGATATTCAATACATTCTTTCTGATTTTTCACCATAATTCTGATTGGAAACTTCACAACAACCCTTTCACTTTTTGTAGTTCAAAAATCTCTCCTTCTATACATTCAACACATGATATCTTATCTCCAACTCATTCTAACTTTTTCCTTACAATATTCCCTTTTCTATATTCAACAACTTATGCAAGGAAAAAATACTTATTTTTCATAAAATTCATGTTACTATTGAAAATACCCATAGCTTTTTACAAATAGAAACCTCTTCACATTCTGATCTAGTGCCATCAACTTAGTTTTTTTCTATTAATATCAAAATTGATGCACAAAAGAAGTAAAACAACTTTTTAACTTCCTTAAGCCTGTCAAAATAAAGCTTTATCAAGTAATCGTTCACAACAAATGAATATGCAATTGATTTTTCACAAAGAGGATAGTCTTAGGGTTTTAGAAGGAATACTTTCAATAATGAAGAATACCCTAATCTTCTCAAATAAACCCAAATCACTAATTATGCTTAGAACATTGAAAAAACCAGCATATATCAAAGCCTCTAATGGGGAATACAATGTTAATTATACTCTTCAATAATGATAATCTTTGATTAAGGTTTTGAACCTTTGAATTTGTGAGTCTCTTAGGGTTTTAAGCCTTCAAACTCATTACAAGAACCTTTAAAGCTTTGATGCTTTGTGATACATAATACTTGTACCATAAGCCTTTTTATAAAATCAATGCCTTAAAGACTATGATAAGCATCATGAAATAAAACTTTGAATACACCAACACCATTTATGAACACACCCTTTGTCATGACACTCTATTATACCATGTCATGGAACAACTCTTTGAAGGCAACAATCACCATAAAATGAATGAGCAAGCATTACACCAAATGATCCACATTACCTTTGCATTAAGCATAACATCAAATGATATATATTACCTTTGTATATGGAATAACACTATTTGACATCAATGTCAATCAATGAAAATGCAACACCTATCTCACCTATGATCACAAGAAATCATATTTGCATGAATTGAAAACTCTTGCCAACCCTATTTGCGCTCAATCATTGAAATTTTTTAATCCAAAACTAGGGAAAAAACCTAATCAAGAAAGTATTTCACATGTTGTAACAAATGTGTCTCACTATTCAATTGTGTCACATTGTCTAATAAATGCCAATCACAATGAAAATGTCCCACACATTTGCATATGCGCCACACATCTACATATGTTCCACACATTTGCATATGCACCACACATTTGTATATGTGCCACACATTTTCATATGTGCCACACATTTGCATATGTGACTTACAAATTCAAATGAATCATACGGTCTATCACACACATCACAAAAATAACTTGCATTATACAAATGAGTGATTATGTTGCATCAATCAACATGTGACTCATAATGTCACTTGCATTGTTCCAAACCATAGTTGTGTTGCATGAATCACGTGTGGCACACTTAATAGTTGTGTCACAATCCATTTGATAAAACTTAACTAGAAAAATGTGTCACATTGAGCAGATGTGGAAAACTGCCCCACTTGCAGTGAACACGATAACAAATGTGGCACATGGTGTGCACCACATCTATTTTCCCTTGTTGGAGCCCTAAAATCTAGAAAAAAATGAAAAAATGATGAAGGAAAGGGGTACATATTGTATCCCTAGAGCCCTCTAGCTATTTGTAGTCACGGACTTTGAATTCATGATGTGAGGAGTGTGCTACATGTGACATCTTAGCAGCAACTTTGTAGCAATGATATTCTTAGAACTCACTATTCACTCCAGTAAAAATGCACAAATGACTAGTTTTATCCCTAAAATCCTATTCATACCTCCTTAGGATAGGGTTTTTACTAGATGGATCCAATTTTGAGTCTCAAACCCGAAAGTGAATATCTTGAAGGTCTTGAAACTAAAATCTTTTTGCTATAAATGTCTTATCCACTGTTAAATTTTTTTATGGGTCATAGGTCTATCTCATCTTCATCATGGCACAACCAGACATATTCTAAGCTAAATTTATTTGATACAACATTCATGTTACTTAATTAAATAATTTTAACTATTTAATTATGGTATAAAGTCATATTTATTCTATTAATTAAATAATTTTAATTATTTAATTAATTTACTTTCCCATTTTAATCTTGTTGACTAGTTAATATTTATTCAATTAGTGATTAATTAATCCTTTCACTCTATATCTAAAAAAAATCTCATTTATTTAAATATTTATTTTCATTTTCCTACTATAATTAAATAATTATTTTAATTATTTAATTATTCATCAACCTTTTCTTCCATAATTTAATTCCCACCCTTTTCGTCCACTAATAAATAACTATTTTTATTATTTACTAATTTGTCTTTTCCTCCACTTTCTAATTAAATAGCTGGTTTCCATTATTTTAATTAACAGTCAACTTTTTGTCTTTTTCTATAATTAAATAACTATGTTAATTTTTTAATTATTTAATTATTCAATTTCCTCCTAAATTAAATAATTTTATAATTATTTGATCTAGCTACCTCTTTTTCTTTCCCAATTTTATCTCTTATCTCAATTAATTTCAGCCAAGCCATAATGTTTTATTACCTTTAATCTCCATTGTCCATCCTTAACTAAACCCTATTTTTGCCCTAACCCTATTTACTTTGTTCTCAAAGAAATCTCATCCATTGATCTTCATCATTCAATCTTACTCCTTCACTCAAATTTGGGTTTCTATAAAAGAGACCTATCCCTTTCATTTCAAACCCTAAACAACCACAATCTTTGAGTCACTATCACTGGTGTTACAACCAAGCATATAAAGCGAACTAGAAAATAGCAATGAACATGATTCAACCATGGCATATGAATTATGGTAATACTGCTTTATTATGCAAGCAAATAAAGCAAAATGGAGAAGATAAATGAAGGTGATTCAACCATGACATATGAATTATGACAATATTGCTTTATTATTGTTTATGTTTCTATGTTCATTTATGCTTCATTATTGGATTAAGGTCTTTAGGGTTGGAGTTTTAGTTATTTGATGGTTGATACTATTGATTCATGCCCTTTACCTTGATTTTTCGCACATAAATAATGCATTATATGTAAAATTGATAATATTTTCCTTAAATTTATGATATTTTAAGTAGAAGGTTAAGTAAACTAAATGATTCCTTGAATGGCAGAACTTTGGAGAGTGGATGAATCAACTTTAGAACCATTCAAGGAGACTATTGAAGGCAACTAGGATTTGGAAACCTATTTGAAAGGGGAGGTAAAGATGAAATTTAAGTACCTCCAAATGATCCTTCTAAGCCTACAATTCAATTGGTGGATTGTCCAGATATAGATGGTACAGATTGAAAATTCACTTGTAAGTTATACATTTAGATATTTTTATTTTGTTCTGAATTTTTTTTTTAATAATTATATGTTGTCTTATAATTTATTTATTTTCAATAGTTGCCACAGATCAATATATGAATGCACATACATTCTGCCATATAGAAGACATGATTTTTCTCCACTTATGCTCATCCACATTAGTACCCAAGCAGGCATTAACATGATCCCTAATGGAAGCATTTTTCATTAAATCTTTATGTAGGTTTTTTTGTTTAACTCTGGTAAGAAGTGAGCCATCATGTCATACTAGATCGGAATCAAAGGCACAATTCTAAGAAATCTGGAGAGGAAAGGAAACTCTTTTACAAGTTTCAGCCAAGGTGTTAAAGGTCCTAGGATTAGAAATATCCGGATTGAACTGACAAGCTAGTTTGTCAAGGGTTTTAAGTTGACTATTCTCAAGGATATTATGAATGGTGCGAATACATTCTTGATTCCATTTTTTTCCTAAGCATCCCTATAGGAGGGAAAGCGAGTTATTTTTATGTTTTAGGTTGCACCATGGGGAGCAGTAGGGTTGGCACCTAGTGTTGCCATCGATTTGAATGTTGCAGGATTTAAATTTAATCTTATGCTTGACCAACTCCTAGGCTTTCCATAAGATTTTAAATACCATTGACCCAGCTAGGGACATGGGGTGTTGATATTATTTATAACCATCACCTTCTAGGGTTCTTCTCTTAGGTCTTTAAGGCCTAAACCACCATCCACTTTGTCCATACAACACCAATCCCAACTAATCAAATGCCTTTTATTTTTTCCTTTGCCATTAGACCACAGGAAGGCTTTGATGCTGGTTGGATTTTCTAGACCATTACATGGCCTCCCATCTCGTATTTAGATTCTCCAGGATGTATCTCCCTTTAATAAAACCAGTCTGGGTGTTATTTATGAAATTAGGGACGATTTCTACTAATCTCAGGGTAAGGACCTTTCCCAAGATTTTGTATGATACATTCAGGAGAGTAATGGGTCTGCAATTTTTAATCAGAGTCATGTCTCCCCTTCTAGGTAAAAGCTTTATAACTCCTTTATTTATGTCTTTACCCAAAGATTTTGTATGATACATTCAGGAGAGTAATGGGTCTGCAATTTTTAATCAGAGTCATGTCTCCCCTTCTAGGTAAAAGCTTTATAACTCCTTTATTTATGTCTTTACCCAGGGATCATTTCTTTAGAGCCTCTTGGTAGATCTACAACAAGTCCTCACTTATCTAGTCATTAAAAGCTTTATAGAATTCTACATAAAGCCCATCCCACCCTAGTGATCTATCATTTTGCATAGAGAAGATAGCCCTTGTAATTTCATCTTTTGTTAAATATGCTTCTAGTTTAAGGGAAACTTCTTTTCTTGGGAATGGGATTCTTTACAAGATCTCTAGCCTTCTTTTTACCCTCTTGGTTTCCTTTATATTTACTCTTTCGATTCATTATTAGAAAAATATAAATTTTTATACTTTCTTATAATTTGAAAGCTTCTTTTTATTATTAATTATTTTCCTAATAATTATCTTTTTCTCATAATTTTTATTTATGCATAATATGATTTATTTTGATTATAATTTAGTCAGAATATAGATTATTATACAAATGAGCTATTATATTTGAATAGTGGTAAAAATATTTATTTTTATTAAAATTTGTTTCATGAGTAGTGGTTCACAAGAACTCATCTCTCATAATAGTGAATGGTTCATTTAGCATTCATTGCATCTAGGTGATTCTCACAGAGCCTTCCCAGTACTACTCCAGCTCAAGCACGCTTAACCAGAGAGTTTTCTCCAAGGTTAAGCCCACTTATCTTGCAACCCCATTTGCAAAACATTCATTAGGAGGTATTTTTCCACAACGTGTCAATTTGTGATATTTCCATCAAGTTTCAACCGTTTAGTTTTACGAGTCAAACTCATTGACCCATGTTTGATGAGTAGTGATTCACAAGAGTCCATTTCTCATAATAGTGAATGGTTCACCTAGCACTCATTGCATCTAGGTGATGCTCAAGAGGTGAAGAACTAGGCCTTCCTGGGAGGTCACCCATCCCATTACTACTCCAGCTCAAGCACATTTAACCATTGAGTTTTTCCCAAGGTGAAGCCCACTTAGCTTGCAACTCCATTTGCAAAACCTTCAGCAAGTGTTGTGCCTTATGAAGCATTCATTATAGACCCCCCTTAGCTCATCAATTGATAAGTAGGAGGTATTTTTCACAAAATTTAGACTGCATCCTGAATTTGATGATGAAATTTTTAAAGTTATAAAATTAACAGTTTTGAACATTTAATCATTTCACGATCTTGGCTGGTAATTTGATAAAATTTTAAAATTTAAAATTTTTGAGACAATGTTTGGTGGAAAGTTCAATAATATTGATACACTTATCAACACTTATCTCTACAAATTTTTGAAAGAATCTGAATTCTTGGTAAGAAATTAAAAATCTAAATTTAGTTTTGTTCCATGCATAAATTTACAAATTCACATCTAAACTTAGTTGGCGATATGACAATGAGTTATTGGTTTGCGTTGGCATTGGCAATGATATAGACACCGTCACTCACTTAAATACAAGGAGGGAAGCTAATGCCAAGAGGGGGAGAGATTGGGGCTACGTGGGAAGGCAAAGAGGGTAACAAGAAGCCACGCCAGGAGGTTCCTACATAGCCAAAGTTAGAGGAAAGAGGCGCCTACATTGCGTGACTTAGAGGCAATTATTATTTTTTTAAATAAATATTTAATGAGGGAATCGAGCCTCATCAAGAGCAGATTTAAATAAGGATAAAAATATTTTATATTGTATTGGCAACAAGGAGAAAGTAGTATGAATATAGAGATGTTAATGTTTTAAGTTTGCAAATGTCATTTTTTATAACAATTTTCTGTTTTTTTTTTAATAATTAAACAATTTTAATTATTCGATTAATTAAATAAATTACATTATTAATTAATTCTTTCATTTCATAATTAAATAAATTTTTATTTATTTAATTATTTATTTTCATTTTCTTACTATAATTAAATTTTAATTATTTAATTATTTATTAGTCTTTTTTTCCACAATTAAATAAATCTCTTTTCCTCATTATTAAATAATTATTTTAATCATTTAATTATTTGCATTCCTTCCTAAATTAAATAATTTAATAATCATTTAATTTATTCCAGCAACCTCTTTTTCTGTGTCAAATCTTATCTTCTATCTCAATTAACCTCCATCCTTGATAAAGGTTTTATTACCTTTTAATCTCCACCATCCATCCTTAATTAAACTTTATTTTTGCCCTAAACCTATTTCCTTGTTTGTCAAAGCAATCTCATCCATTGATCTTCATCATTTAATCTTGACCCTTCATTTTGAATTGGTTTTCTATAAAAGATACATTTCATCCTCATTTTAGACCACATTCTATTCTATTCTACTCTAACTAGACAACCACTATCTTTGATATTTTGCAATCATTACCACAAAGCTATTTTTGCATACTGCAAATTTGAGGGGAAGCATGCATATAAAGAAAAATGGAGAACAGCAATAAAGGTGATCAACCATGACATATGAAGTGTGATAATATTGTTTTATTATTGTTTATGTTTCTATGTTTATTTGTGCTTCATTGTTGAACTAAAATCTTTAGGGCTTGAGTTTTATGTATTTGATGATTAATATCATACCTTTTCCCATGATTCTACTCTATTCTAGAGCATGAAGGTTTAAAAGAAAGAGCCTGTGACAGGTATGTAGAGACAAATTAGTCAGTGATGGGCAGCTTGAGAAGCTGCAAAGAATAGGATATAATGTCTGAAACCTTGCTCAATAGAATTTGTAATATTGGTTGGGTGTAGACATTGAATTTGTAATGTTAATTTGATGTAGACTTTGAATTTCATTAATTTATTTCAAATTTCTGTCAGATTGTGTAACTTAAGTTATTTGATATGGCATGGTCATTAATTAATGCAAACAATGCCTACTCCATAAATATGAATTGCAGTTAGCTTGTCCACTGTCAAGTTCATCATCTCTATCCTCAGACCCGACATTGAATAATTCTCCTTCTTAGTACACCTTCCTTCACGAGGATCTCAAATTTCATCTTGGACATCATTTCATTGTATCTAATTCCTCTTGAAGTTTAACTTGAATGTCTCCACCTTACTCCCAATTGCTTTAACTTTATCATGCACGCTTAGGGATTCATCTATGATTCTGCAACCATAATAAGAGTACATGTCTCCCATGCATGGCTTGGAAGATGTTGCAATGCAGTTCATTTTTTCCTCTGTGAATGACTATTGCTGGTTGATGAGCACTGAATCTAGAGGAGGTCCATCCATGGATTTCAGGGGATGCACTAGTTGAGTTTTTTGGTCCTTATCTAGGCTAGGCATAATAGCTGACACATCTGTGTGCATTCCTTCGATATTATCTTCCCTTGTCTGCTTACCTAGATTGATCTTTGTGATTTGGTAATTTGTAGGCAAGAACTTCCTATCGTATTTGTCAGCTAGTGGTGTTGCAATTTCAGCTATTCTTGATCTTGAAGCATCCACAGTGATAGTTGAGAAAGACCTTGTGAATCTATCATGGGACCGATGGCAGCGAAAAACTCAAAGACAAGTTTAAAAATGATTATTTTTTATTATCATCAACAATAGATAATTGGGCACCAAGTAAAATGGAGATTGTGAATTCTGACATGATTGCTTCTTTACATTTGATTTTTTTTTTTTTATTATTATACTTAATAATAAGTTTGTGCAAATGTTTGTTACATGTGACTAAATATTTACCTAACATAGTCCACTTGGAATGTGCTGGTTAAGCCAGCCCCAGTCTCATAGACAGTATCCCAGTCTCATGGACAGTTTTATATGATGAAGGATATTGAAACCTCTTTTGCTCATTATATATCAATGTCCCCAACTTTCTTAAGTGATGTACTAACTTTTAGATATATTTGATGTGCTAACTTGTTTTCTTACATTGTGCAGGCTTTGTAATAATAGAAAATCTTAATGCAAATCTGTCTAGTGCTGCTTCTGAGATAGCACTAAATTAGGAGGAAAATCCTTGTGAATTGAATGATATTCAATTTGTAGCAGAGATTCTAATCAATCTCAGTAAAGCTAGGGTTGATGCAGACACAGTTGTAGGAAGTAGTTGCAATAATGGCATGGAGAACACTGATCCTAACTCAAACAGACCTAATGATCATGGTAGGAGAGTTAGGGGTAGAAAAAGAAAAGTGGTGGATTCGTTGGAGTCAGTGATAGCTGTGGCCGTTGGCAAGCCAATATATGGTATTCTATTAATTTTCTTTACTTATTTTTTTTTTTGTTTGATGCTAGTTTTTAATTAAATCTTTCTTGAAGAAAAATGTCATATCAAGATTTCAGGTCATATTGTTTAGTTCATATTTAGGATGATTTTATTTTTCTATGGGTTAATTTTTTATGGTTCAAAGGTTAATTGAAAACTTTGTGGGTGATATTAAAAGTTGTTTTGAATTCAATAATAATGAATTCCTGAAATGTCTAACAAACAATATATTTCACTACAAAGAACACTAATAATGTTTGAATGTCATTTCTCTGCAGGCTTAAGAATCATAAATATCCAGTAAGTCTTGGTGAGTTTATAATGTTTTTTTTTTTTCAAATTTATTTGAATGCAGAAGATTTTTTTAATAAAAAAAGTGAATAATCGAAAAAGTTTCATTATTTTGAATGTTATATATTATTAATTGTTAAGTCAAGATCAAATAATATGTTAATAAAATAGATTAAAAAAAAAGTTAATCAGAAAACCTTTCAACAAATAAACTGTAAAGATTTAAATTTTTAAATATTTTTTTATGAATTATATTTTAAAATTTTATTATATATTAAAAATCATATTTTATTATATTAAAATATACTATAGAAATAAATATAACATATTTAATTTTTTTTAATATAAATATATGTTTTATTAAAAAATATTGTATAATTTTAATAAATTCTTTTTATTTTAATGTTAGGTCGACATTTTATTGCTGAGGCTGCAGCAAGGTCAGTGTTTTAAAAAAATTGCTTCATATTTTACAATTAATATTGGTTACATATAGTTTATTGTATATCTGTTATAAACAATTAGTATGCAGGTCCTCGGACAAAGCTATGCTAGTCACACGTGACCAAGAGAGGGGGTTAAATTATCCTGAAACAGATTATGACATGAATTTAATAAATGAGGTTGGTTACAGCAATTTTGAAACAATATGTAAGTATGTCAGTTCTTTACATTCTTGGCCTTATTCATTTTCATTGGTTTTGCAGTGGAGACAGGTGTTTAATGTTGATGTAAACAAATTTGTAGATGAGCTCCTTGAACAATCAAGTGGATATTCAGAAGGTTGCATTAAAGGATTAAATAATGAAATTGGGCATGAACTTTTGGAAATGATAAATGAAAAGAAATTATTGTAGATAAGGAGATTTTAAAATTATAAGAATTGATTTTATTTTGTGTCTACATGAGTTTTACTTAGATATGTGAGCTTGCAACTGTCTGTTTAAAAAACAGATATTTTCAATATACATACATTTTTTTAATAATTATGTGAATTTGTAACTGCTTGTAACTATAAAGATATTTTTCAATATAAATATATTTTCATAGTCTAATAATTGGTTGACATACACTTCTTCAAAACCATTCCGAAATATTGATTTGATATACATCTAATTTTTTGAATTATTTATGTTACTATGGCTAAGACCTTTCTAAATATACTAAGTCTTTTAATTGATGCAAATTGTCAGAAAATAGTGTATAATGTATTACTTTGTAGTGTGTGCGAGTGTATATAGTTAACCTGTCCAGCCGCCCCTCTTCTATACTCAACCGCTTCCCTTCCTCTGCTATATATGCACCTGTTATTTCTAATAATAAAATACCCAGTTTTTATGCATTTTATATGATATGGTATCAGAGCTGCATTCTATGTCAGAAATATAATCTTAACTACTCCTATTTTCTCTGTTCTCTCCATGTTAGTCTCCGTATCAGCATTGGATCGCAGTGAATCTCAGCATTAAAGACAAATATTGAAGATAGATCTCGGCAGAGATTTGATTTGATTACTTATTTACTCACGCCAACTTTCACACGTTTTCTGGGTGTTTCGAAATATATTATATTCAGTCCTTTGTCCTTGGGTCATGCTTAATTCTCTATATATTGTATGAGTCTTATTTTGTATACACTCCCAAATGGAGTCCAGTTCGGCAGAGCTGTAAGAATAAAGAATGGTAGTTACATGTTGATGTTTGAAAGAGCAGCAGCTCTAGCAATATCATGAGAATGCAGTGAGAGTTGTTTGAATGAGCAGTAGTTCAGAAGATTTATAAAAGGATCTATGTAATGTTTTTATTTAATCAATATATAGTATTATGTCTCTGTTTTCTATTTCTCTTCTACCATTGCATTCCTACATTCTAGAGAGGCGGATTGTGTAACAGTCATGATGTGGATCTGAAGCATGAAGGAATTCATGCAGAAAAAAACTTGGACGTAGGAGCTGCTAGAACAATCATAGCTGCTGAAATATACTTAGGGTTTTGATGCTTTAATACTTTGTTTGTGAACAAAAACTGAAGGACTTGTGACAATTATGGTTTGAATGCAATAATTAAGGTTTTGATGCTGTTGGGATTTCTCCCATCTCCCACATTGGCCATTTGGGCCTCTTACCGTTCAACCGTGCCCTTGGTTCTTGCTGCTCGCGGCATTGCGTGCAACCGCCACTCTTCTCCTTGCTGTCTGCGGTCTTGCGGCCTCCATTCTCTCAGTCTCCCGCTTTACCGCGATCGAGCTCTCCATTGTTGGCGGTGTTGCGGTGTCGGAGTCTGTCGGCGCCTGGTGGTTTGTTGACCGTCGCCTAGCAGTTACCGCCACCCCGCGGTCTGTTCCTTCTCTATTGGCGGTCTAACGGTGGCTCTGTTCTATGTCTCCCGTGTTACCGCGACCTTCCTGCTTCCTCACTGCACTTGTGCGTTTTTCCTTCTGTCTACTGCTCCTCTCCTTTCACCGCGGTCCCATGTGCTCTTTCTCGATCACCCACGGTAATGCGGTTTGTGTGCGTCTTCACCTCAACATAGCAAGTCCTTCCTTCAGTATGCTCGATAGCGCGGTGCAGGCTCATTTTGGCAACAGTTGTTTGTGACTTATGTGCTGGCAGCTGTTATGTTATAAGGACTATTCTTAAAACCTATAGGACTGTTTTAAAATGTGATTAGGACTGTGTTTAATGTTTCTTTCGCTGGCATACGTATTTGCCTTAATGTCTATTTATCTCTCCTTGGGCCATAATTTGAGAGTAGATTGTCATACTTCGTAATGAGTTAAAGTGAAGAAGATTGCTGAGAACAGAGAGGAGGATAATGAAAAGAAAGAAATAGATGGATAGAGAAAAAAATGCTCCCAAGAGTAGAGAGTGAAAAACAGATGATATCTGAAGATGGAAATGTGAAGAGCCAAAGCTCTGTAGAAATGTATTTCTGAAATGAATGAAAATAAATTTTTGGGTTGGTGTATATGTGTTTAAGTTTCATAATTTAAGTATTTTTGTTTGTCTGTATGTCTTGCATGACTCCTCTCTCTTGTGCTGTTAGTCTAAGTTGTCTATCTTTTCCCACAAAGTGGTATTAGAGCTTTGTTGGTCAGTTTGACTGGGAGTAGAAATGTGACGTAAATTTGTGTGAGGAAATCACTGTTTAGATTGAGAAAATCCTTAGAATGTCTAGGACTTGTTTGTGTGCAAAAAATCTGAGAAGCTTATTTGGGTATTAGAGATTTTGTGAAGAAGGTTAAGAAGGTAATAGGTTTTAAATGAAAATGCAGCTGTAAGGAAAAGTTGTTTGTGTTAGAAATAGTTGTCATTTGAGTAAGAATCTATTCCTAGAGAGGAAGATATGAGAAAAATTTGAAGTCAGTTTAGCTGAGAGGGAGATTTAGGTGTGTTTAAAGCCTGAGAAGAATGCTTGAAAGTTTATTGTTGAGAAAAGCTAGAAGAGTTGTATTTTGAAGAAAAAGAAAGAGATCACTAACAGAAGAGAAGCTGAGAAGAAGCCCACAAGCAGAAGAAGGAACAAAACACTAGTTGTTTGAACAAACAAAGAGTTGCAGACCTAGCTGCTGAATTTCAGTCACGAGATCAAAAGAGGTAAGTTGAAATTTCCTTTACAAATGGGGAAAGTAGGAAAAAGAGTTAAGAAGGAAAATGAAAATCGTTGTGTGCAAAAAATATGAGAAGCTTATCTGGGTATTAGAAATTTTGTGAAGAAGGTTAAGAAGGTAATAGGTTTTAAATGAAAATGCAGCCACAAGTGCTTTGTCTATAAGGAAAAGTTGTTTGTGTTAGAAATAGTTGTCATTTGAGTAAGAATTCATTCCTAGAGAGGAAGATATGAGAAAAATTTGAAGTCAATTCAGCTGAGAGGGAGATTTAGGTGTGTTTAAAGCCTGAGAAGAATGCTTGAAAGTTTATTGTTGAGAAAAGCCAGAAGAGCTGTATTTTGAAGAAAAAGAAAGAGATCACTGACAAAAGAGAAGCTAAGAAGAAGCCCACAAGCAGAAGAAGGAACAGAACACCAGTTGTTTGAACAAACAAAGAGTTGCAGACCCAGCTGTTGAATTTCAGTCATGAGATCAAAAGAGGTAAGTTGAAATTTCCTTTACAAATGGGGAAAGTAGGAAAAAGAGTTAAGAAAGAAAATGAAAATCTTTCATCTGCAAAAGATGTTCTAGAGGAAGAGTTAATATCTCTTAGAGATGAACTGGGTACTGTTAAAAGAAATAATGTGTGTTATTTTGAAAAGATAAAAGAGATGAAGAAAGAAAACTATTTACTATTAGAAGAAAATGATGATATTCAGAAAGAACTAAGAAGAGTTAAAGCTAGAAATGAAGAGTTAGAAGATAGATTGAAATCCTTTGATGAAATTAAGAAAAAGAATGAAGAATTTGAACTAAGAGCAAAACAGTTTGAAGAAATGGAGAAAAAGAATGAAGATTTAGAAAAACTCTTGAAAAGGGTAGAAGAGAAAAATTGTTTACTGTTGAAAGAAATCACAGATTTGAAAGAAGACAATGATAGATTAAGTGCATGTGATAAAATTGTGGAAACAAGACTTTTTGTTTGTAATGTCTCATGTGACACAACAGATTTGTGTTCTTTATTTAAAAAATTTATTTCTATTGTTAATGCTAGTGATAAAAATTGTTTAGATGCACATGTGGATGAATATGCAAATATGGCTAAATGTGATAAAGTGTTAGAATCTTCAAAAGATGAGGTTTGCTGTGAAGAGAATACAGCGATGAAAATCATGAAAAGAATGGGTTACACAGGACAAGGTCTTGGTAAACATGAACAAGGAAGAACAGAACTTATTGAGGTTGTAATGAGGCTGAAGAATGAAGGTCTCGGATATGATTTAGGAAAAGGAAATGCTGCTACAAATGCAGGTAAGTTTGTCAAAGAAATGAAGAGTAATGAGTGTTCACACTATCATAGAAGAGGTCACATTAAGGAGAAGTGTTGGGATTTACATCCTTACACGGTTTGTGGTTCAAAAAATCACTGTGAGAGAATGTGCAGAAATAAAGTGTCAAAAAATGAATATGGTTCAAAAGTCATGAAGATGGAATGTGGATGGATTGATGATTCAAGTTGGTAGAAGCTAACTAGTATGTTCAAGAGATTGTACAAGTGTACATATGTGAAGGTCAATAAAAATTCTGAAAGGTATGAAAGTTCACCTAAAATGAAAAATGTTTGGAGAGAAAAGAAGTTGCAGTCTAATAATCCACTTGCAAAAAGTGAAGATGAAAAACCCAATTTTATGTTTTGAAAGATATGAAGATGTTGAAACTGCCATGCAGTAGGAAAGGGTAAGATTTTACTTTAATTGCTTTTTGAAAAATGAGAAAAATTGTTGATATAACAGAACAAGAAGTGCAGGGGAAGTCACAAGAACTTTTAGATTTGAGTGAAGGATTTTGATCTTGTGTAAGGTGAAATAAGGAATCAGAAAAGTAGCTGACACTACCACTGCAAAAATTTTTTTTTAAAAATTTTGGAATAGCAGTAGCTATCTAGGAAGCATGTAAATAATTTTGTTGTTTCAGTGTTATGAGATTTTAAAAATGTTTTGAAATACAGTCACATGAAGCTGTCAAGGATGCATGTATATATTTTTTTTAGTTGTTTGAGTGTAGTGGAGAGAAGACATAATATGAATAAAAAAAATAGAGGTTACAGCCGCAGTTGTTATTGCTCATCAAGAATTGAGTTGAAAAGATAGTCAAAGAATATGGACAAAGTTATATCAAAGTTGTGTTTATGAATGAGAAAGTGAAAAGTGATGGAAGAAAACAAGTTTTAGAAATCTAGAAGAAGAGGTTGTAGTAGAGCATGAATGGCAGCAGCCACAGTGAAGTGAATTTTTTTTGAAGAGAGGATTGAAGTTTTTTTAATTAATTGGTGAGACAGAAGTTTGGCTAAAGAGGCAGAAACAATATAATGAATTGCAGAACAATTCTGTGAGCATGAATGAAATCGGAGTTAGAACTATGATTGGATTCCCTAGCACCAGTAAAGTGCCACTATGGGAAGTGATGTTTAACAGCTAGTTTGTGGTAATCTGAAACCACCTCATTAAAAGTTTGAAATTTCTACAGCTAGTTAGTGGTAGTCTGAAACCACCACTTTAAATGAATGAATTTGAAAAGTTAAGGAAAGAGCAGAGATATCTCAATGATATGCAGTAGCATCCAGTAATCAGATTGAAGACAATAGATGAAAAAGATGACAGATCTCCCTAGCACCAACAACATGCCACTATGGGAAGAATTAAAAATCAATTAGTCAAAATCAAGATATAGAAAGGGTTGAGAAAATCCTTGTGAGTTTCTGGTAATCTGAAACCACCCTTATCAAAGAATGAAATGGAAGAACTCCCAAGCACCTGCAGTGTGTTTCCATGGGAAGAGTTGAGTGAAATCAGAATGACAAAGAAATGATGGAACTGCACAAGCAGTGGCAATCAAAAGAAGGATGAGATGAGGGAAAAGAATGATAATAAGAATGAGAAAATTGGTGAAAAGACAAACAGCTAGTTTATGGTAAACTGAAACCATCTATTTGATAGAAGATAACAACAAATGGAAAAACTTGCAAGAAAAATTGCAAATAATGGAAAATAGATGAAAGAGGTTGCAATCCTCGGAGAAGAACAGAGCATGAAAGTGAGAATGCAGATGAGAAAGTTCAGAATAATATTCAGATGAATGATGAGTGAATCCAGCTGTAGCTAATGAAGAAATTCGGTGATGATCCTGAAGAGATCGTAGGCATCATGGAATGAAGCTGACAGAGAATCGGCACAAGAAGATATTCCACATGGGAAATCAAAGTATGGAGATGATACAATTAAGGGGGAGTTCTTTTTGGATTAAGATGGACAGAGAAGCATAATTTTTTTTGGAACTAGCTGGGCGTTCAAGCCTGCGGGAGTTGTGATAAAGGGAGAGTGTTGAAATTTCTCCCATCTCCCGCATTGGCCATTTGGGCCTCTTACCGTTCAACTGTGCCCTTGGTTCTTGCTACTCGCGGCATTGCGATGTCTACCATGCAACCACCACTCTTCTCCTTGCGGTTCGCAGTCATGCGACCTCCATTCTCTCAGTCTCTCGCTTTACTGCGGTCCAGCTCTCCACTGTTGGTGGTGTTGTGGTGTCAGAGTCTGTCAGTGCCTAGCGGTTTGTTGACTATCGCCTAGCGGTTACCGCCACACCGCGGTCTATTCCTTCTCTATTGGCGGTCTCACGGTGGCTCTATTTTGTGTCTCCCATGTTACCGCGACCTTCCTGCTTCCTCACCGCGGTTGTGCATTTTTCCTTCCGTTTGTTGCTCCTCTCCTTTCACCGTGGTCCCACGTGCTCTTCCTCAATCACCCGCAGTAATGTGGTTTGTGCACGTCTTCACCTCAACACTATAGGTCCTTCCTTCAGTATGCTCGGTAGCGCGGTGCAGGCTCATTTTGGCGATAGTTGTTTGTGACTTATGTTCTAGTGGCCTGTTATGTTATAAGGACTATTCTTAAAACCTATAGGACTGTTTTAAATGTGATTAGGACTGTGTTTAATGTTTCTTTCACTGGCATACGTATTTGCCTCAATGTATATTTATCTCTCCTTGGGCCGTAATTTGAGAATAGACTGTCATACTTTGTAATGAGTTAAAGTGAAGAAGATTGTTGAGAACAGAGACGAGGATAATGAAAAGAAAGAAACAGACGGATAGAGAAAAAAATGCTCCCAAGAGTAGAGAGTGAAAAATAGATGATATCTGAAGATGGAAATGTGAAGAGCCGAAGCTCTGTAGAAATGTATTTCTAAAATGAATGAAAATAAATTTATGGGTTGGTGTATATGTGTTTAAGTTTCATAATTTAAGTATTTTTGTTTGTCTGTATGTCTTGCATGACTCCTCTCTCCTATGCTGTTAGTTTAAGTTGTCTATCTTTTCCCACAGGCTTCACCTTGGAAAAAAATTCAATGGTTAAATGTGCTTGAGCTGGAGTAGTAATGGGATGGGTGACCTCCTAGGAAGGCCTAGTTCTTCACCTCTCTGAGCATCACCTAGATGCAATGAGTTCTAGGTGAACCATTCACTATTATGAGAGATGGGCTCTTGTGAATCACTACTCATCAAACATGGGTCAATGAGTTTGACTCATAAAACTAAACGGTTGAAACCTGATGGAAATCTCACAAATTGACAAGTTGTGGAAAAATACCTCCTAATGAATGTTTTGCAAATGGGGTTGCAAGATAAGTGGGCTTAACCTTGGAGAAAACTCTCTGGTTAAGCGTGCTTGAGCTGGAGTAGTGCTGGGATGGGTGACCTCCCGAGAAGGCCTAGTACTTCACCTATATGAGCATCACCTAGATGCAATAAGTGCTAAGTGAACCATTCACTATTACAAGTGATGGGTTCTTGTCAACCACTACTCATGAAACATGGGTCAATGAGTTTCACTTGTTGAATCATAATAAAAATATTTCAATTTGACATGTTGTGAAAAAATACCTCCTACTTATCAATTGATGAGCTAAAGGGGCTCTATAATGAATAGTTCATAAGGCACAACACTTGTTGAAGGTTTTACAAATGGGGTTGCAAGCTAAGTGGGCTTAACTTTTTGGAAAAGTATATGGTTAAGTGCACTTGAGCTAAAGTAGTACTCAAATGGGTGACCTCTCAAGAAGGCCTAATGCTTCACCTCTGTGAGAATCACCTAGATGCAATGAATGCTAAATGAACCATTCACTATTATGAGAGATGAGTTCTTGTGAACCACTACTAATGAAACAAATTTTAATAAAAATAATTATTTTTACCATTATTCAAATATAATAGCTCATTTGTATAATAATCTATATTCTGACTAAATTATAATCAAAATAAATCATATTATGCATAAATAAAAATTATGAGAAAAAGATAATTATTAGGAAAATAATTAATAATAAAAAGAAGCTTTCAAATTATAAGTATAAAAATTTATATTTCTCTAAAAATGAATCGAAAGAGTAAATATAAAGGAAACCAAGAGGGTAAAAAAAAGGCTAGAGATCTTGTAAAGAATCCCATTCCCAAGAAAAGAAGTTGCCCTTAAACTAGAAGCATATATAACAAAAGATGAAATTACAAGGGCTATCTTCTCTATGCAAAATGATAGATCACTAGGGTGGGATGGGCTTTATGTAGAATTCTAGAAAGCTTTTAATGACTGGATAAGCGAGGACTTGTTGCAGATCTACCAAAAGGCTCCAAAGAAAGGATCCCTGGGTAAAGACATAAATAATGGAGTTATAAAGCTTTTACCTAGAAGGGGAGACATGACTCTGATTAAAAATTGCAGACCCATTACTCTCCTGAATGTATCATACAAAATCTTGGGAAAGGTCCCCCTGAGATTAGTAGAAATCCTCCCTAATTTCATAAATAACACCTAGACTGGTTTTATTAAAGGGAGACACATCTTGGAGAATCTAAATACGAGATGGGAGGCCATGTAATGGTCTAGACAATCCAACCAGAATCAAATCCTTCCTGTGGTCTGATGACAAAGGAAAAAATAAAAGTCATTTGATTAACTGGGATTGGTGTTGTATGGACAAAGTGGATGGTGGTTTAGGCCTTAAAGACCTAAGAGAAGAACCCTAGAAGGTGATGGTTATAAATAATATCCTTCAAACTTACCCTAAATATGAAAAGCAATGCAAAGTCCTACCCTTGTGTGATATTGTTATGAACAAACACCCCATGTCCCTAGCTGGGTCAATGGTATTTAAAATCTTATGGAAAGCCTAGGAGTTGGTCAAGCATAAGATTAAATTTAAATCTTGCAACATTCAAATCGATGGCAACACTAAGTGCCAACCCTACTACTCCCCATGGTGCAACCTAAAACATAAAAATAACTCACTTTCCCTCCTATAGGGATGCTTAGGAAAAAAATGGAATCGGGAATGTATTTGCACCTTTCATAATATCCTTGAGAATAGTCACCTTAAAACCCTTGACAAACTAGCCTGTGAGTTCAATCGGGATATTTCTAATCCTAGGACCTTTAACACCTTGGCTGAAACTTGTAAAAGTGTTTCCTTTCCTCTCCAGTCTTCTTAGAATTGTGCCTTTGATTCCGATCTAGTATGAAATGATGGCTCACTTCTTACCAGAGTTAAACAAAAAAACCTATATAAAGATTTAGTGAAAAATGCTTCTATTAGGGATCATGTTAATGCCTGCTTGGGTACTAATGTGGATGAACATAAGTGGAGAAAAATTATGTCTTCTATATGGCAGAATGTTAAAGAGCCCAAGAAGGCTTGTTTTCGATGGCAATATTTATTACAAAGACTCCCTATTAAGCTTAATCATACAATGTGGATATTTATAGCATTTTTAGGACTCTTAAGACTATTGTTCATACTTTCTTTGATTGTTTCTATTCCAAAAAGGTTTGGAAGATGTTTTTAAATAATATGTCAATATGGAATGATAGTGGGAAGATTAAGTGGATTGATATTTTATTTAATTCAAAGAAGCTAAGAAATGAATTATAGAGTTTTAGGGACTGCTTGTCAACTAAAATTATGTGGTTCATTTTGAAAGCTAGAAATAAAGTGAAGATTCAAGGGTGTAATAGAGGCCTCACTGAGTTTAATAACAGACTCACACATCTTTCCATTTCTTTGTAGGTCACTGTAATAATGGAGACTTCGATGGCTAAACTCATGAGGCTGATTTCAGATGGAGCAATTAAATTTGACTGTAAGTTTGATCAAACTTGGCACTATAATTAGGGAGATGCATAGACTTTTCTCCAAGCTCTAAGGGAACTCCAAAATGATAGATCTGCTGGAAGGGAGGAGGAAGAGCAGCATACTTATGTTTGATAATTCAGTTTATATAATGAATATAAATCTGAATTTGTAAAGAAAATCAGCAAAGCAAAAAAATGTATATAGGGTGAATTAGTATGTCTTTTACTGTACATGCATTGAACAGCTATAGAAAGCCATAAGTGATACATTGTATCTGTTTAACAATCTATTATTAATACAAAATAATAGTAAATATAAGTCATGAGTTAAATCTTGTTTTATCTATTCATTTATATTTTGATCTATCCTAATTTGTATAATAATTTATATTCTCACTAAAAGTTATCACCAAAGTAAATCATATTATACATAAATAAAAATTATGATAAAAAGATATAAGTATTAAAAATAAAATAATAAGAAGCTCTCAATTTTTACTAAAAATATATCCAAATATAAAATATATGTCACTAGAATATTAAAGACTATCAAAGATTAAGCGAATAAATTATTTTACTGGCTCATGGAAAATTCACCACCAACCATTTGTACTATTTCAATTGTATGCGCATTGATATATTGATCTGTGGCAACTATTGAAAATAAATAAATTATAAGACAACATATAATTGTTAAAAAAAAAATTCAAAACAAAATAAAAATATCTAAATGTATAACTTACAAGTGAGTTTTCTTCAAATGTACCATCTATATCTAGACAATCCACCAATTGAATTGTAGGCTTAGAAGGATCATATCCAGGTACTTGAATTTCATCTTTACCTCCCCCTTCAAATAGGTTTCGAAATCCTAGTTCCCTTCAATAGTCTCCTTGAATGGTTCTAAAGTTGATTCATCCACTTTCCAAAGTTGTGCCATTGAAGGAATCATTTAGTTTACTTAACCTTCTACTGAAAATATCATAAATTTATGGGAAAAATTATCAATTTTACATATAATGCTTTATTTATGTGCAAAAAATCAAGGTAAAGGGCATGAATCGATAGTATCAACCATCAAATAACTAAAACTCCAACCCTAAAGACCTTAATCCAATAATGAAGCATAAATGAACATAGAAACATAAACAATAATAAAGCAATATTGTCATAATTCATATGTCATGGTTGAATCACCTTCATTTATCTTCTCCATTTTGCTTTATATGCTTGCATAATAAAGCAGTATTACCATAATTCATATGCCATGGTTGAATCACATTCATTGCTATTTTCCAGTTCGCTTTATATGCTTGGTTGTAACACCAGTGATAGTGACTCAAAGATTGTGGTTGTTTAGGGTTTGAAATGAAAGGGATAGGTCTCTTTTATAGAAACGCAAATTTGAGTGAAGGAGTAAGATTGAATGATGAAGATCAATGGATGAGATTTCTTTGAGAACAAAGTAAATAGGGTTAGGGCAAAAATAGGGTTTAGTTAAGGATGGACGATGGAGATTAAAAGGTAATAAAACATTATGGCTTGGGTGAAATTAATTGAGATAAGAGATAAAATTGGGAAAGAAAAAGAGGTAGCTAGATTAAATAATTATAAAATTATTTAATTTAGGAGGGAATTGAATAATTAAATAATTAAAAAATTAACACAATTATTTAATTATAGAAAAAGACAAAAAGTTGACTGTTAATTAAAATAATGGGAACCAATTATTTAATTAGAAAGTGGAGGAAAAGACAAATTACTAAATAATAAAAATAGTTATTTATTAGTGGAGGAAAAGGGTGGGAATTAAATTGTGGAAGAAAAGGTTGATGAATAATTAAATAATTAAAATAATTATTTAATTATAGTAGGAAAATGAAAATAAATATTTAAATAAATGAGATTTTTTTTAGATATAGAGTGAAAGGATTAATTAATCACTAATTGAATAAATATTAACTAGTCAACAAGATTAAAATGGGAAAGTAAATTAATTAAATAATTAAAATTATTTAATTAATAGAATAAATATGACTTTAGACCATAATTAAATAGTTAAAATTATTTAATTAAGTAACATGAATGTTGTATCAAATAAATTCAGTTTAGAATATGTCTTGTTGTGCCATGATGAAGATAAGATAGACCTATGACCCATAAACAAATTGCAAATTTTGAAAAAGTTTCAATTTTTTTGGAAAAATCATTATGATAAGAAAATTTAATAGTGGATAAGACATTTATAGCAAAAATATTTTAGTTTTAGGACCTTCAAGATATTCACTTTCGGGTTTGAGACTCAAAATTGGATCCATCTAGTAAAAACCCTCCCCTAGGGAGGTATAAATAGGATTTTAGGGATAAAATTGGTCATTTCTGCATTTTTACTGGAGTGAATAGTGAGTTCTAAGAATAACTTTGCTACAAAGTTGTTGCTAAGATGTCACATGTAGCACACTCCTCACATCACGAATTCGAAGTCCGCACCTACACATAGCTAGAGGGCTCCAGGGATACAATATGTACCCCTTTCCTTCCTCAGTTTTTCATTTTTTTTCTAGATTTTAGGGCTCCAACGAGGGAAAATAGACATGGTGCACACCATGTGCCACATTTGTTATCACATTCACTACAAGTGGGGCAGTTTTCCACATCTGCTCAATGCGACACATTTTTCTAGTTAAGTTTTATCAAATGGATTGTGACACAACTATTAAGTGTGCCACACATGATTCATGCAACACAACTATGGTTTGGAATTATCAAATGGATTGTGACACAACTATTAAGTGTGCCACACATGATTCATGCAACACAACTATGGTTTGGAACAATGCAAGTGACATTCTGAGTCGCATGTTGATTGATGCAACATAATCACTCATTTGTATAATGCAAGTTATTTTTGTGATGTGTGTGTTAGACCGTATGATTCATTTGAATTTGTAAGTCACATATGCAAATGTGTGGCACATATGAAAATGTGTGGCACATATGCAAATGTGTGGCACATATACAAATGTGTGGTGCATATGCAAATGTGTAGAAAATATGTAGATGTGTGGTGCATATGCAAATGTTTGGGACATTTTCGTTGTGATTTGCATTTTTTAGACAATGTGACACAATTGAATAGTGAGACACATTTTTTACACCATGTGAAATATTTTCTTGATTAGGTTTTTTCCCTAGTTTTGGATAAAAAAATTTCAATGATTGAGCTCAAATAGGGTTGGCAAGAGTTTTCAATTCATGCAAATATGATTTCTTGTGATCACAGGTGAGATAGGTGATGCATTTTCATTGATTGACATTGATGTCAAATGGTGTTATTCCATATACAAAGGTAATATATATCATTTGATGTTATGCTTAATGCAAAGGTAATGTGGATCATTTGGTGTAATGCTTGCTCATTCATTTTATGGTGATTGTTGCCTTCAAAGAGTTGTTCCATGACACGGTATGACAGAGTGTCATGACAAAGGGTGTGTTCATAAATGGTGTTGGTGTATTCAAAGTTTTATTTCATGATGCTTATCATAGTCTTTAAGGCATTGATTTTATAAAAAGGCTTATGGTACAAGTATTATGTATCACAAAGCATCAAAGCTTTAAAGGTTCTTGTAATAAGTTTGAAGACGTGAAACCCTAAGAGACTCACAAATTCAAAGGTTCAAAACCCTAATCAAAGCTTATCATTATTGAAGAGTATAATTAGCATTGTATTCCGCATTAGAGGCTTTGATATATGCTGGTTTTTTCAATGTTCTAAGCATAATTAGTGATTTGGGTTTATTTGAGAAGATTAGGGTATTCTTCATTATTGAAAGTATTCCTTCTAAAACCCTAAGTCTATCCTCTTTGTGAAAAATCAATTGCATATTCATTTGTTGTGAATGATTACTTGATAAAGCTTTATTTTGACAGGCTTAAGGAAGTTAAAAAGTTGTTTTACTTCTTTTGTGCATCAATTTGGATATTAATAGAAAAAAACTAAGTTGATGGCACTAGATCAGAATGTGAAGAGATTTCTATTTGTAAAAAGCTATGGGTATTTTCAATAGTAATGTGAATTTTATGAAAAATAAGTATTTTTTCCTTGCATAAGTTGTTGAATATAGAAAAGGGAATATTGTAAGGAAAAAGTTAGAATGAGTTGGAGATAGGATATCATGTTTTGAATGTATAGAAGGAGAGATTTTTGAACTACAAAAAGTGAAAGGGTTGTTGTGAAGTTTCCAATCAGAATTATGGTGAAAAATCGGAAAGAATGCATTGAATATCAAGATATCTAATATTTTGTGATTCTATTATGATGAAAGAGGCAATGATTTATTCATAACTATGTTTTCTAGATGGCCATGTTTATATAGAGATTCAAAAAGGTAGAATTAGCATTGAGAAAAAGAGTTAAATGAACATGGAGATTGTGAATGAACATAAAAATAAATGAATATAAAGGTTCAATGATATTGTGAATGGAGCTGAAACATGCAGATCCAGTAAAGATAAATGAACATGGAGATTCAGTGAGAAATGATAGAATGAATGGGAATTAAAATAAGGGTGTGGTTGCATGTGAATGGATAGAGAGAAATATGAGATGATGTTGCTTTTTATAATCAAAGCATGATGTTAGCTAGTGGAGTTATTGAGTTTGCATAATTGTGTTCCTCAAATTGTGTATTAAATGCAATGGTAAGTTTAAATAAGAGTGGTGAAGTTTTGTTAGTGCAATGATTTGAAGTGCAATAGGGTAACCCTCTATAATCTTAATTCTTATGAAGATTGTTGATGAAACATGACATTTTTCTAGTGAGGCCTATGTAATTTCTAGTGAGGCTTGATAGTTTTGGAAGTGAGGGGCCTATGTAATTGCCATTGATTCTTGATAGATTTTTTAGTGAGGCTTGTTGTGATGTTAGTGAGATACATAATTTGTAAACAAAAAAAATTGGCTAGTGAAGTCTTATAGAGCTTTTACTCAGAGTGTCATTTTCACCCTTTTCAAGGTTTTTCCACTCATAAATTTGGTGTCTCTTCTTTCTTTGTTAATGTGTTGTTTCGTATATGGTTCGTACTTTTGATTCTCTAGTGATATTGTAAATTGCACATATTTGTATCTTTCATAAAATATAAAATATTTGGTTGATCAAAAGAGTTTATTTTATGAGATTGTTTTAGTTGACCATTGATTCACCCCCCCTCTCATTGGTCTTGTACTCCAACAATATGACCCCATTTATACCCCATAGAGCTAGTTGTTTAGTTTTAGACTATGAGATCAACTACTTGACTAGAAGAGAGATTAACTACATGCCCTTGGCTTATGCTATGCGACATCCACGCCCATGATTAGGGCTAACAAGGGATTACTGACTATGCTAGATGAGAGGTGGCACTCAAAGACCAACTCCTTCCACCTATCGATAGGAGAGGCCATAGTGATATTACAAGATGTATGGAGGATTCTTCAGCTTCTGATGCATCGGGAGTGGGTTTTTTATGATTCTGAGCATGGGTTTGGTGTGATATAGAGGATCTTTGAGTATGTGGAAATTATGGAGTTTGAGATACAGAAGTACAAGACATGGTGGGATGTGGTAGCTAATAAATATGAGAGATTCGTCATGGTTCTATGTGCTATGATCAAGGGGATTATCATTCCTAATTGACAAGGAAATGGATTACCTCTTAGATGGTGAGATTTTTTGAATTGCATGACGACCTATGGATAGTGTATGTGTTGGGGTCATGCATTCTAGCCATGTTATAATTTAAGTTGCATGAATTTACCTACACTGGGGCACATTGCATCAACAATGGGACGATATTACTTATGATTTTAGCCTGGGAGGACATTGTTATGTTCCAACCTCATGTTGGGAGATAGCTAGGAGTAGGATTGCCATATGTGTTCTTGTATGGAGGAGTGCTCACACATACCAAAATTGGTGATGTCAGGTATTAGTGTCATGCCATTGATTTACTTGCTTCATAAATGTCTAGACCATAT
The DNA here is from genome assembly GCA_007115665.2 of Sequoiadendron giganteum. Lineage (NCBI taxonomy): Eukaryota > Viridiplantae > Streptophyta > Pinopsida > Cupressales > Cupressaceae > Sequoiadendron > Sequoiadendron giganteum. Next base: position 13,052,023 of record CM021108.1, read on the forward strand.
CAGGACTGTCAGGCATGGGAGAATGAGGGAGAGTGTTTTCCCTATTATTGGTAAGAACATTATCTAATTGGGAGGACTGTGTAGTCACAAAAGATTATCGATTAGTACCTTTTATAGTGGCTACACATAGGCTTGATCGATTGATGGATTGAGATAAGATTACCCCAATGGAGTGGAGCGGGAGAGGTCCATGTGAAAAATTCAAGGATAGAGGACAAGGGAGGGCAGGAGATGGAGGTAGAGGAGATATGGGAAATGATGGTGGAGATGGTAGCAGGGGAGACGAGGGATGAAGGGTTAGTCAAAGGAGGGATAAAGGAAAAAGAGTAGTTAGATAGCTCTCACATGTGAAGGAGGAGGCCAAGGAGGAGGGTTTATGGGTCGAGACAGAGCATGAGACATCCAAACTGGAGGGATAGAAAGAGGTGGCCATGCAGGAGGCTGAGCAAGAGATGGGGGAGGAGGAGATAAGAGAGGAGGAGACTCTGATGGGAGAGGATTTGAGTGAGGGCTATTTGGATGTGCCTATTTTGGAGGCTATGGAGGAGGTAGAGGGAGACATGTTGATGGATCAACATATCACATATTTTCGAGAGCAGATCTAGGCTATAGATGCAAAGTTCTAGGGATTACATGCTGAGGTGGAAAGGCTCACTATTGAGAGAGACATGGTTGTCATTGGGAGATAGAGGGCTGACCAGCGGTGTCTATATTTTATTTTAACTATCAATAGACCCATGGTCAAGCTAGGTCATCAAATATTATAGGAAAGTTAGGAGGCTAAATACTAAAAGTATTTATATGAGTGTCAAGTGTCATCAAAAAAGAGGGCAACGAGCTACACATAGACCCAAGGCTATAGTATGTCACACTCTCACTAGACTCAGAGAAATGGAGGAGTCTCTTAGCTTATGCCTTATCCATATAGTCAACCATCGAGATCAGGACATAGGGCTTCAGGATCACAACAAAAACAAGATAGAACTCACTCATTAGGATAATCTCCTTCAGGAGATTTTAGAAGAATGGGGTAGCCTTATTTTATACATGTATTAGATAGTGAAATTTTTTATTTTCGTCCTGCAAGCTCCATTTTGAGACACATCATCATATTGTGTTATGATACCATTTATATATATGTGAGATGGATGATTTTGGTGATGGCTTACATGATTTGTGTTCCTACGTTATATTCATGACTATGTGATGGATTATGATACTTATGATGTTATGCATTTATATGATTATGAGATGATTCTATATGTTATGATACATTATGGACGTATATATTATATTTTTTATTCTTATATGTGATTTTCTATTGTATGATGTGTGAATGGATGCACTTAATTTACCTTTATTACATTATTTACAATGTTATAGATGTATTATGATTATGATTATGATGTGATGTGCATTATAAAAATGTATGTATGTAAATAAAATGATATATATGATCTCTTTTTGTTCTCTTTCTTATGATATGTAAGGATTATGAAGGATGTATGCAATGATATGTATGCTAACAGTTTATGGATGCAAGATGGTATCATATGGTTATGACATGTGATGCTTATATGGATGATTCCTTATGATGGAATTCTATATATGTTTTTTGTATTTTTTGATGGAATGTGGATGACCTAATATTCTTATGATGATGCATAGATTGATTCTAACATGATTATGTATGCGACATATTTTTGTGTGTCACAAGAGGCCATCAGGTTGGGAATAGAAGAAATGTGAGCATGGAGGAAATGAATGTGAGCACGAAGTTAGTCAAAATGAAGAGGAGTTGAAATTTTTCTTGATAGATATGAGTCTTACATTTTTATCATCATCGGGCATTAAATTATGGAAAATGGACAACAAACACCATGGTATGACATAGACCAAGGTGTGTAATGTTATACTATTGTAAAACTAGACAGTTGATAGACAAGGAGTGTAATGATGCATACTAGGAGTAAAGTTACCCCAGTATTTTTGTCAGGACAAACCACAAACAACAATCAAAGAAAAATTCAGGTTATGATACATCATCACTCCTATAAATCCTTCTTATGAAATCCTCTATCTGGCTTGTCCAATGATAAATCAATAAAAATATAAGACAAACTAGACCAATAGAGCTAACAACCATATAGATCATTTACAAGTGATTGTTTACTAATAAGATTGATAGTATTCATTGATTAATTGACTAACAATAATTGGTTTCGGGATGAGAAGTATGTCGTATAAGAAATCATGTCTGGCTTTTATCATGTAGCCACATACAGATGCATTATGTCAACCATTCACATGTCATGAGAAGGAAAAAGAAGCATTATTATGAATTTAATGAGGAATCATGGAGGAAAATTTACTATGGGTGAAGGTGAAAAATAGATAGAATGATGGTAGATGATGGAGCATAGAATCACTACACATGGCACTATTTTCCATGGTTGCACCATGGTACTTATCCAATGTACCACTGAAGTGGTTTTCACTATTGGAAGAATTATTTCTCCTTACTATTTTCTCTATTTTTTGAATTTTTTGTGGTCACACAAGACACTTGTTTGCCAAGTTTTCATTAGGGTGATAATTTTGTATTTTTCATTTTTGGCAAGGCTCTCTAAAAGCTACATGTAGAGAACTTACATAGGTGCAAGCTATTGCTAGGTTCTAATAATAGTCCACCCTCGAGAGTAGAAATCTTATAGGAAGTAGATCCATATACTATTGTTAGGATGTACAGACCCAACCAATTAGGTTTAAACATTATAAAATTCTCTCTTTCTACTTGAATTTTAGGGTTCTCCATTAAGACCAAATCACCAATGTCAAAATTTCTAACTCGAACCTTCTTATTATAGCTATGATGAAGATAGTTTTGGCAAGCTTGTAGGTGTAGCAATTTTTTTTTTCACTCATTTAACAATTCTACATCATGCAATGTCAATACGTGATACTCTTCATTATCAATACTCTTGCATGGATACCCTTAGGAAAGATAACTTGACCTCGATAGGAATGATGGATTTAGAGCCAAGGACTAGGGAATATGGTATCACTGCTATGGGAGAGCAGACGCTAGTTTTGTAGGCCCATCAGGTAGGATTTAGTTTGAGGTGCCAGTCACAAGAAACTTCATTAATGGTCTTCTTTAGTGTTTAAATGATGGTCTTATTAGACACCTCAACTCGGATGTTACCTTTGGGATAATAAAGAGTGGTGAAGTGGTGTTGGATGTAGAATTTTTTGCATAATTGGTGGACATCCTAGTTCTTGAAGGGATGCCTATTATGAGTGATAATGGATTATGGAACACCATATTGGCATATGATATGATTGAGGATGAATTTAGATACCTAATTTCTAGTAATATATGTTATTGGGATAGCGCTGATCTATTTTATTAAATACCTAATCAATATAATGATGAAATTATGACCATTGGATGAGGCTGGATGAATATTGCATATGATGTCAAGTCCCCATTGACAGAAAGGCCATGGTGACATGATTGGTTGGAGTTCTTGGGTTGGTGCATGTATAAGATCTCCATATATTTGGAAATATCGACACTTCTTAATAAAGTGGTATGCATCACATTCCATAGTGGGACAATAGCATCCAACATGCATGATACTCTTAGCTAAAGTAGGACCAATCAAGTGGGCTCCACATATACCCTAATGTACTTTGTGTAAGGTTTTTTTTGCATCATTAGAATCAATACATCTAAGAGGGTATTTTCCAGACTTTGATGATAGATGGTGTCACGAATGATGGCATATCTAGAGGTCTTATAAATAAAAAATTTATGTTGAATTATAGAAAATTTAGGAGGGATAAATTAGTCATGTAGGTAATTGTAGACATGTTTGTAACAAGGAGAGTTGGAACCAACAATTTTGCACACCATCTTGGATTTAGGGATATCAAAGGTAGGGATAAACGACTGTTCTACCAAGAACTCATACTGTGGTATGTTGTTTGGGATATCCAAGAGAGATCCTATTATGGCCATTGAATTAAGTACCTTATTTGAATTCTTGTAATGTACCAAAAGATGATGTCATCAAAATACATTTTAAAGTTATCAACCATTCATTTGTAGGGAGTAATTTTCTCATCCGATGTGTTTTAATTTTCATTGGCTTGTCGAATAACCAACCATGAGCCTCCATAAACTTGAAGGCTCTTGATTGTATATTTAATAGCCATACGAATTCCTATGAAAAGTACCCCATACTCTACTATGTTATTTTTACAAGAAGATGCTATTTTGAATGACTTTGGTATAGTGTGTTCTTGGGGTGTAACGAATAGTATCCCTACTCTTGAACCATGATTTATGTGAGATCCATAAAAATAAATCTTCCATTTGATTGAAGTATCCAGTGTGAATATGGTTCATCAAGGAATTTTAATACCAAGAGATGATCTTTTGTTGTGGGTGTATCTACAAGTTGTTTGACTATGACTTGTCTTTTTATTTCCTTCCATTCAACATACCGAATGTCGTACAAACTTAATATCATGATTTATTTGGAAAGTCAACCCATTAAGGATTCTTTATGCAGAATATACTTAAAGGGATCAATATTTTCCATGATCTTTGTTTGGTGATTTAAAATGTAATTTTTGATTTTTTGAGTGGAAAAACCATCACAAGGCATGCAAATTCAGTGGGAGTATAAGTGATCTCATATCCAGCTTGAAGTGTGTGAATAAAGTAGTAGAATTATCTTTCCTTTCTTTCATTATAATTTTGTGCTAATAATTCCCCCAGTGCTTATGTGGTCACTGATATGTCAATTTTGAGGTGTTTACCATCAATAAGATGCATGAAAATAGGTGACGCTCATAGATAGTCATTTATCTATTGAAATGATTCTTGGTAGTCGTCAATCCACATGAAGGGTACTCCCTTTCATAGAAAATGTTGTAATGGTTGACACGTATCTACCGATTGAGCTATGAACCTTGATGAGTTTCGTTGCAATCCTCATCATTTAACTATAAATTTTAATCCAAGGCGGTGTCCATGGCTATATGCAATAGGGAGAAGAAATCATTTGAATGTCATGTTTTTTCTACAAACAAAATTCAAAGACAATGCATGAAAGAAATTGCTAGAATCAAATCTAATCTAAGAACTTGTAAATGAAATGCTTGAATCAAATCTATCCTAAGAAAATTGTAAAAATGGAATATTGAAAATGTAAAGAGCTAGAAATGAAATGACTACTAAAAAATGAATCTACAAACAAAGAGAATGCTCCTAAATACTGAACTATATTATTTTATGAACTCTTCCCCTATTTGATTTCTTGATTACAATAAATTTATAGAATTCTTGTCTTCAAATGATATGAAAGATAAGCTTTATGATTGTGCAACCACTTGCTAGAAGATCGGAACATGTGTTAAGAGAAAAAGATAGATTTTTCTTCATCTTGTTGAGTCAATCTTCTTTGGTCGTCCAAAAAAAATATGCCTATTTTGCAACCCTTAAACAAGCTCCCAAAAGGCATTTGACTGCTGAAAAAGTCATGTCTTCCCATTGTGTATAATTAAAGTTCATAAAACAACTCCTAGATGCTTGGAAAATGGTTCAAACTACCCAAAATTATCTCCTAGATATTCTCCATTTTTTTGCACAATCCAACAACTTGCCTTAATTCTTGGAACTGCCTCCTATATGCTCTCAACTTTTGTCTAAGTCATTCCAATCTATTTTAATGCTCACAATTGCTGCTTTTACAAATTTTGGAAAGGTTCCGGAGCAACCCACAAATTCTTGAACAACTTCAACTGTTGTCCCACAAGTTCCAGAGCACCTCCCCACAAATTTCAGAGCAACATATTTTGGTGAATATTTCTCTCAAACCACAAACTAGGTATTCATGAAATTTAATGGGTTTTGGCACCATATTGTCATTGAATTTCAGAATAAACATTTTCGGAACCCAGATCGTAATTTTTAAGATATGATGAAATCTTTGACTACTGCAACTAAAAATATCTTACTTTCATCATCATGCTCAGTCTTGATAACTTCATAATTAGGCAAAATATACATTTTTACATGGCTAAAAGATGAGTCATTATTTTTTCTCATCAAACCTCATAATGGATTGTAATCCACTCTATAGTGTTCATACCTAACTCATTCTTGTTGGAGGTGGCATATCCATGCTAGCCTTAACTTTCACAAGATCTAATTTAGTGCCTCTTCAAGAGACAATGTATCTTGGGAGCTTCCCTATTGTTACCCTAAAATGAACTTTTTGGGTTCAATAGCAATTTGTATCCATATATCCTTTTGAAAATATTATCTAGTACTCATAAATTTTCACCCCTTGATAGTGATTTTTTTGGTAGTTCACCTATATAATCCTCCATAAGCATGTGCACAAGGTCATTAAATATGGTATTCATAGCTTCTAATATATGGCTCCAGCAAATGGCCATAACATTCCAACAATACGTTCCCCAATGGAAAGGTAAAATGTATTTTATGTTGATCCTCATAAGCAATCCTAATCTAATTATATCCTAAGAAACCGTCAATGAGCAATAACATCTCATACTCCTATCAAATCCACTATGATGTTGATGTTAGGCAATGGGAAGTCATCCTAAGGGTATACCTTATTTAAATCTCTGAAATGGGTATAAATTATGATTCCACCTATTATTTTTTTCATGGGCACTAGATTGGAAATCCATTCTACATGGTCAGTGGATTGAATCAAACCAATGTGTAATAGCTTCTTTAGCTCTACTTTTACGAATAATGTAATTTCGGGATGCATTTTCTTTAGCTTTTTTTGACTAGTTTGGCATCAGGAAACAATTGTAAGTGATATAACACCAACTCGAGAGCCAATCTGGGCATGTCAGTGTAATACCAAGCAAAGCCGATTCTTCTCTTTGTAAAGAAGGCACAAAATTATATGATTTTGATCAATACTAGTGTTGAATTCCATGGAATTATCGACTAGTAAGCGTGATTTATCTTAGCTTATAGGGATAGGTCCAACCCTCCATCATTGGGTGCCTCATAAAGGTTTTCACCCTTGGATACATTCTTTCTTTTTACTTTTTCTAGTTCTAGAAGGATGTTTCAATTTTCACCTAAAGACCTTTCCTTTTTTGATTTATGATTTTCATTTTTGTGACTAGAGGGTGTTCTAGACTCCCCAAAGTAGGCTGCATTATTAAGATCTATTATAAAACCTTTTTTATGATCACCATTAGGTATACCTTTATAAAGTCCCATAAACTCGGCTATTGCTTCATCTCTTTTGAATAGGTCAAATTTCGGTGGTCCTTGTTCATCCTAATCCATCAATTGTGGGTATACTAAAGGTATGCCATCATCAATATTGGTAAGGTTCAATTAATATTCCAATATGGTGAAAATGGAAGTGTCATCAATATTTCAAAAGGAGTCAATCCAAGAATTTCTTTTGGTCAAGAAATTGGTTAGGTCATAGTCACTAGATGTGCAAGAGTTCTATTCCCATTCATTAGATTCAGTTTCAACATGGTAGTCCTTAGATGTCTCAATATATTTTAAAGCAATAGTTTCTTGAATCAAAATCACCTTAATACTTGGAGCAGTAACTTTTGGTAATTCATACCATGAACCTCTATTCATTGGAATCTTGGGAGACATTAAGGGTTATATAATTCCATTATTGTATAAACCAATTCCACTATGTCCATCATAGACCTTATGTCTCATGATCTCGAACCCTTTGACATATCATTCGGTTGGGATATGTTTAGGTTCAATATCTTCTTCCTCTTTGTATATCAATGTGGAAATATCTTCTTCGTCAATAGCTTATTTTTTCAATTCTTCTTATCTTGTGAAAGTTGTGGTGGGGGATGCTCGGATAATGACATTAGGCTCTTTTTTGATAGAAAAAGGCTTACCATAGATTTTTGGAGATTTTGGTAGCTTTTTGATACAATAAGAATTTTTACACAGCTTCTCTTGGATCTAGATCTTGGATTCGAGCAATGGGATGTTGGACATGGATGTTGTCATTATGGTTGGGAAAATGTGTCTCAACCTTGAAAATACATAAGGTAAGTTATTAATACATTAGTGTAGGGGGGTGCAACAGGTACCCCCTACAAGGGTCCAGGGGTCACACACCATGATGGGGGTTCGAGTGTAGCACCCCTGAAAGCCACATTTTATGTATATTTTATTATTATAAATCTAGACTATTCATCATTAGGTCTTAGATCTGATGGTCAATATTTTTTTGGCCTGATTTACCCTAAAAGGAAACCCTATTTTATGAGGGTTTTGTATTATATATTTGTACTGTGATGTATCCCAAGAGTCTAATAATATTTGTTTTGCCTTTGTATCGCTAGTTGGTGATACTCCTCTGAAATGTTTTCTCTGCAAGTATATTGTAATCTTTGTAATTTCTAAATAATATATTGGGTAGATTTTGGAGTGGAGTTTTCTTCCCGAAAGGGTTTCCCCCATGTAAATAATTGTGTTATGGTATGCATGATATTTATGTTTATTTTTTAAAAGTTTGTATAGCTATTAAATATTTTGTAAAAACAATCATTATTATCCTCTCAAGATTAGTTTAGGTGGTTGTTTCACTACCTTAGCTTCCTTATAATTAGTACCAGATCCTAATCACCTTTGGTTTTAGTTGTGGGTTATTATTTTTTTGAACTAATCTAGATTTGAGAGGGAGCTTGTGTAGAAGATAATTTATGATCTTTTTACATGAATTTTTAGATGGAAAATTCATCAAGAGAATAAAGGTGGATAAATTTTCTGGAAATAATTTTAAAATGTGGAAGCTGAAGATGAAGGATTTGTTGATAGATCAAGATCTATGGGATGTTGTTGATGAGAATGTTTCAAGGGTTGTAGATCCTAATCAGGTTTCTCAATATGATTTTATGCACTGTAAAGAAAATTTTCTAATCATATTGTGCTTGGTAGAATCTATTTTAATCAATGGCCATAATGAGAATTTTGCACAAAAAAAATGGAATAAGCTTGGTTATATGTATCAATGCAAAGATTTAGTGAACAAGATTTTCTTGAGAAAGAAATTGTAATCATTGAGAATGGAAGAGGTTGGATGAATTAAATAACACCTAGGATAATTCAACATGTTGGTGGTTCAATTGGCATCATTTGGTGTCAAAATGGGTGAGGATGAGAAACGTAAGATTTTCTTTGTTCTTTACGTAAGCTATGGGATTTTGTTGTTATGGATATCAAGAGTACTTTATATTGAAGACTAAATATGTGGTAGTTGCTTTTATTTTTGACTTGATGAGGAGGAATGTATCCATCAGTTACAAGGAATCCTTAAGTGTTTGATGAAGACCTAAGGAAAAAGGCAAGAAGAATGAGAAGTGTAAAATCCAACTCCAAGGGGAGATTCAAATCTCTTAGATTGTGTAGAGTTATTTGTTGGAACTACTATAATCCTAGACATGTTCGTAAGTAATGCAAAGAAGAAAAGAATAAGGAAAAGAAGAAATTTGATTGTGATTGTGATTCTAAGAAGGAAGATGGTGATGCATTCATTATATCTTTTGCAACTCATGCAGGTAACGATGCATTCACTATTGAGTGCAATAGTACTTTTGTGAATAGAAAGTATGTGCAAGAAGTGAGGTTTTCACTTTCAGCATATGGTCATAGATTTTGGGTACCCAAGGGTTCTCTTTCTTTTGAATCAACATTACCTACAAAGATAACTATGTTATGGCACTACGGACTTTCCCACATAGGAGAAAAACTTATAAGTACCTTGAAAAGTAAAAACCCCATTGAATTTTTATCTAATATAATCTTGAATTTGATTTCTATGAGCATTGCATTTATGGAAAACAAAATCTTTTCCAATTTTACTCGAGTTCTCATAAATCTTGTTGTGTATTGGATCTTACTCATTCTAATGTGTTTGGTCCTATAGATGTTCCTTAAATTGGTAAATCCACATATTATGTTCCATTTATTGATGATTATAGTACGACATGGGCATATTTTTTAAAGAGTAAATCTGAAGTTTTAAGTAAATTTAAAGAATTTAAAGTAACATGGTTGAATTATAGATTGCAAAGAAAATAATTTTTTTGAGGATTGATAATGGTGGTGATTTTTTCTTTAATGATTTTAATAGATTTTTTAAAGATTGTGATATTCATAGAAACAATACAACTCCATATTATCCAAAATAGAATGGAGTTGTAGAAAGAATGAATAGGATACTAATGGAGAAAGTGTTGGTGCTTTTTACTATTGTGATCCTAATAAAATGTTACTCCCAATGTGAGATACAAGATGAATAACTAATAATGCAAATGGGAAGAAGTAACAAGATAGACGGGCACCTCAATAAGATTAGCCTAAGAAAAATATGAAAGCAAGATAAAACAAATGAAATGCTTGTTATAACTTCATATTGTTGCTTCCTCGGTTTGCCCTTGAGTTTTGAAGTCTTGTGTGCTCCTTGGATGGAAATGAAGTGAAGTGGATGCAAGATGCAAGATGATGCTAAGTGCTTAAAATAGATGAGAGCTTGAATGACAATTTTGCAAGAGTTTTGTTGCAAAAGACTTGATTGTTAAAAATGAGAGAATTGAAGGGGTATTTACAGGCTAAATTGAATTCTCTAGAGAATTCAACGGTTGGGATTGATCCAACAAAGATCAAGATGAAGGGCTATGGTGTGTTGAGGGGAGTTATGGGAGTCAAAGTGGATTGAGTGTATGGATAGTGTTGTGGGTATGATGAGGAGGGACCTATCATTGTTGGATCATAAACGGGTTGAGTCGGGTATGAATGCATTGGTTGATTGTAAGAAGATTGATGGTTGGCTGATTGGTTCTGTTGAGTGGGAGCCACTTGTTGTTGATAGTAGGAAACAAGAGAGGGGTCTTGTTGCTACATGGAATTTGGTAATACATAGAGGTAAGGCCTCTTTGTGGATGTGATGATGATTGTTGATAATAAGAAGCATAAGGTGCCGCTTGTTGGTGAGTTTGTTGTTGCTACAAGTAGGATGGATAGGATTGGTATTGTGGTGCAATGATGGGTTGTTGTGTGACATATGGGTATGGATTTGATGTTTGTTGATGGGGATTGTGTTGAGGTTGTGACAGATTGGCGTAAGGTGGCGGTTGGGTATGTGTTTGGTTTTGCACGTTTTGATGAGGGTTCGTATGGGATGGAATAATGTATGTGCTAGTGGGATGATAGAGGTATTTGGTAAGTGGGTTATGGTGTGTTTGTGTAGGGATGTGCACCTGTTGTTGTGGAGGTTGTTGTTGTTGTTGATGAGGTGGGTGAGATAAGATTTGTTGTGGTTGAGATGGGTGAGATGGGATGTATTGTTGTTGTTGAGATGGGTGAGATGGGATGTATTGTTATTGTTGGGATGGGTTAGGTGAGATGTGTTGTTGTTGTTGGGATGTATGTTGCACCACTTGATGTGATTGTTGTGTGAGAACGGAAGGGTGTTGCGGATGTTGTTGATGTAAGTGTTGAGATGAAGCTATTGTTGTAGAAACATGTTGTGGCAGTGCTGGTAGTGTGGTGGATTGGTGTGGATTATTTGGTGGTTGTTGAAATCCCGGAGGTAGTGCATTGGTAAGTGGAGGTGTACCCCAAATATTAGAATATGGGGGAGGAAGCAGTGGAGCAGATGGGATGTATGACGGCATGCCATAGGCATGGGGATCATTAGGATCGGGTGGTGGAGTGGTAGATGTTATGGTTGGAAGACGAGGATATTCTTGGACTTCATGGATGATAGCATTTCCAAGTTCGGGGTGGTACCAATTTTTAGTGGGTGCACCTTTAGGAATGTAGGAACCTTTTGGAACATTTTGTGAGGTTTGTGGGTCAACAAATGGGGGGAGGGTGTATTGTGATGTATCAAAACCAGATGGTGGTTTGAATCCCTTCATGAGTAAGGTGGAAAGGATCTTATCCCCATGTTTGTTTAGAGATGATCCGTCAATTGGACATTGTCTAGATTACTGAGATATTCGTCGATGGTGACTTCGGGTTGATTGACCATGTTTTTGTCACTAGGTGGTGTGATATTCTGGATGTCAATGTTTGATTGAGATGAAACACCATTATGGGGATCATGTGGAATGTTCTTAGGATCTTGAGGGACATTTGGTTGGAAACCTTGTGTTTGCTGGTCTACTATTTGTTTTTTTGTTTGTGAGTAGGTTTGAATGAGCATGAACGTGCAAAATGACTAAGTGGTTTCAAGATTCAACTTCTAGAGGATGATTTAGACGATGATTTGGATTGATTGATTTGAATTGGGTGATGATTGATGTTGGATTTGATTGGATTAAGTGATGATTGGATTTGATTGGATCAAGTGATGATATATCAATTGATGATTGAGTGGTGATTAGATGTGATTGGATCAAGTGATGATGTATCACTTGATGATTGGATGATGATTGGATTTGATTGGATCAAGTGATGATGTATCACTTGATGATTGGATGATGATTGGATTTGATTGGATCAAATGATGATTTGGATTGGTGATTGGATTGGTGATTGGATCAAATGATGATTAGGATTGATGATTGGATGATGGAAGGGATCCTAACACCTGATTTGGAGACCACCCTAGGTGACTTGTAACGTTGGTTGATCGGATTAAATCAATTATTATGGCGCATAATCCACCTTGAGATGGAAGGGGATTGATTTGGGCCAATGATGTTGACTTACAACATAAATCCGCCTCAACATAGAAGTGAATTGATTAGGTTGAAGACAAGGATTGATAATGTAGGATAACGATCAATTTAATGCCTTGGTCAATTTGGGAGACAATTCCTAAAACAAGGTTTTAAAGGATTTTGTGTTGAGAAATAATGATGGATGCAAAGGGAAGATGTGTTGTTTTAGATGTTTAGGTCATACGATAAGATGGGTATTCCAAATGGTAGAATGATCAATGTGAATGTGGTAAATAGACATTTTGGAAATGTTAAACAGAGGCTTGGAATGGCTAAATGAAGGTTTGAATTGGTCAAATGAGTGTTTAGGATGATCAAATGGTCAAACAAAGGCTTTGGGTGTTCGAACAAAGGTTTAAAATTATCAAACGAGTGAAACTGTCCATTCAGCAGGGTGTATTCGCACTTCTGCAGTAAAACTGTTGAAATAGTGGGGCAAGTTCGCTCATCTGCAATAAAACAGCTGAAACAGTGGGGCAAGTTCACCCCTCTACAATAAATTGGTTGAAACAGTGGGGCAAGTTTTTCCCCTCTGCAGTAAACTGGTTGAAACAGTGGGGCAAGTTTGCCCCTCTCTAGTAGAAAAGGCTGAAATAGTTGGGCAAGTTTGCCCCTCTGCAGTGGGAAATGCAACTTGGTTTGGATGAGGGATTTTAGCAAGGACTTAAAATGATTCAATGACAGTTTGACTTATCAAAATTCATTGGTTTTTTTACAGAAAGACACTTTGAACAAGCACAATCTTATGATTAGTGTTTAAGGGGTATGGTCGACAAAGTTCTTACTCTAGGATGAACAAAGTTTCTAAGGAGTCCTCGATGTATGCTCGGTACATGAGGCACAAACCGTGAACACCAGCCTGTCACAAGTGTGAGTCAGGAACCCCAACGAGATACTGAAAGGATTGGACCAACTCTTCATGTTTATCTAGGTATCACCCTAGCTTCAACGCTTCGCTAATTACGATGCAACTGGATTGAGGTATAGCTTTGGCTCTCCCCCCTTTATATACCCCGCCAGTACGTGTGGTTGGGATCATCCCTTGGGGTGATGAAATCCCCAAGCAGGTCCCTTTGAGAAGAAAACACTAACTGTTTCCAACTACCCCCTTCGGATCCGCACAAAAGTGCAAAGGGAGAAGATGAAAATGAATTAATGTCCCCTTAGGGTAATAAACATAAAATAAACACAGCAAGCAATCAATTTACTTTCCCTTAATTATGCTAAGTAAATAGATAAAACAGTAAGGAAAGATTTTCAAAGAATAAAACAAAAGGCCCTGCAAGCAAACGTTAGTTGTTTATCTTTCACCCCTTTTGTGATTTGTAGCAAATCTGACTTCACTCACCAACAAACAGGATTAGTGGATTAGAGCACAAAACAACAAAAGAAAGAAACAAAAATGAAGCTAAAATGCCACTTTTTTACCTTCTTGAATATGTTGTTAAGGGCGAATTCGCCCCTCTGCAGTGAAAAATGTTGAACTGGGCGGGCGTGTTCGCACTTCTACAGAAAACAGTCAAAACAGTGAGTAGCAAGGGCAATTACACCCCTCTACAGAAAAAAAGCAAGGGCAATTATGCCCCTCTGCAGAAAAAAAAATAGCAGATAGAAAACAGTAAGGGCAAGTACACCCCTTTGCAGAAAAAAAAAATAGCAAGGGAAAATACGTCCCTTTGGAGAAAAATAGCAAACAGCAAGGGCAAGTATGCCCTTCTGTAGAAAAATAGCAAGGGTGAGTATGCCCCTCTGCAAAAAAACAGCAAGGGCAAGTACGCCTCTCTGCAGAAAAATAACAAATCTGTAGCATCCGAGAGGGCAATTATGCCCTTCTCCAGTGTTCGAGAAGGAAAGTACTCCCCTTTATGACCTGAATATGCAAACAAGCTAAATAACAGAAAACATGAGAGAAAGAGACCCCTTTGTGGGTCCCACCGGGCATGCCAGAAATGAGATCCTAATAAAATGTTACTCCTAATGTGAGATGCAAGATGAAGAACTAATAATGCAAATGGAAAGAAGTAACAAGATAGAAGGGCACCTCAATAATATTAGCCTAAGAGAAATATGAAGGCAAGATAAAACAAATGAAATGCTTGTTATACCTTCATATTGTTGCTTCCTTGGTTGGCCCTTGATTTTTAAATTCTTGTGTGCTCCTTGGATGGCAATGAAGTGAAGTGGATGCAAGATGCAAGATGATGCTAAGTGCTTAAGATAGATGAGAGCTTGAATGACAATTTTGCAAGAGTTTTGTTGCAAAAGACTTGATTGTTAAAAATGAGGGAACTGAAGGGGCATTTATAGGCTAAATTGAATTCTCTAGAGAATTCAACGATTGCGATTGATCCAACAAAGATCAAGATGAAGGGCTATGGTGAGCTAAGGACTCACAAGCCCTCACATCTTGATATGTGGAAGGTGAGATGTCTTAGGGTGGAGTGATGTGGAAATGAGATGGAAAAGAAGGACAAGAGGTGGAAGGGAAGTACATGAGGTGGATGAAAGACAAGTACCTTTGAGGTACCTTGGGGGATGAGAAGATTTCCTCAAAAATGAACTTTTTGTCCCCAAATGAGGATGAAAGAGACTTTTGAAGAATTTTAGAATTCCTCAAAAATCTCCGTGCGAAAAGGAGAAGTGTGTGGGAAGAATAAATGTAAATTAAAAATTTACATTTAATGGAGGATTCAATGGATAAAAGGAGGTCTCCAAAAAGCTGGAGATTTGTCACGTGTGGGAGATGTGACAAGTCCAAGGTTCTAGAAGCCTTGGGCACATGTAAAATGACATGCCATATTTGCATGGGGGATGAAGAAGACCTTGGGAAAGTAAAAGTGAATTAAAAATTCACATGGGAAGAGGGGAACTTTGGTTAAATAAATGTGAATTAAAAATTCACATGGGGAAGGGAGTCCAGGCTAAAAATGGTAAGTGGGAAGGTTGACCAGATTAGGTAAGCCAAATATGGTTAATGATTTTGATTAAGGTTTTGCAAACACATGATTAAGATAATTAATGGGAGATTAGAGGCAAGTGGGAGATTATGGAGGATGTGACACTTAATCTTGATTAAGTGGTGCACATCCTAATGACAGATTAACTAATTTAATCTAGATTAGAAGAGGATTATGGAGAATGTGACAAGGAGAGAGAAAATGAAGAATTAAATATTGGTTTTAATCCAAATAAGTTAAATGACCAAATTAAATAATTTGTCATATTTATTTAATTTAGAGAAGAAAAAGGATGGAGTAAAGTATTTAATTTATTTAATTACATACTTCAGGAACCTTAGGCAGAAAATGAAATAATGATTAAATAAATTATTTAATCACTATTAACAAAATAGATGAATATAATAAACGATTTTGATCATATGGAAGTGATCAAATTTGGATGTCTACATTTTTCCCCTCTTCGAAGTACTATTAAAATAACCGTGCTTCGAAGAAAAGAAAGTGCAGATGAGTCTATAGAGGAATTAATCAGAAAATGATGCCCCAGCATGGGGAGGAGGACCTAAGCTGTCTGAATTAATAGAGTAATGGATGAATATGCCCCAATCCAGGGAAGGGTTGATTACGGCCGAGAAAAATGGTAAATGTGAAGGGTATGCCCCCTCGAGAGGGTGACAAGGAAAAAAGAAGGGTCCTGAGAAACATCTCAATAAGAAGAAACCGATGGTATAGTTGGAAAGAGGGTGAAAAATTAGGCTAGTTTGTCTTTTGAACGAAGTCAATCAGACAAACGGGGTGCAAATGGCGGCCCCGGGAAGAGAAGGGATTAATCAGGGGAATAAAAAGGGTAAATAAAAGGTAAAAAATACCTTTTAAAAGTTAATATAAGGTAATTTTGAAAATTACCTCACCTCATTTGCACTATAGCAGTTGAGAGAAGAAGAGAGAGCAAGCAGATGAGGAGTGAAGATGCCAGGAGATAATGACACCTAGATTGTCCACCGGATAGATGAAGTTCAACGGTCGTACAAATAACAGGATGGGCCCCACCAGGTAGGTGACAAAACCCCTCATGCATTAATTTGAAATTTTAACGTATTTGTCATAATTTTATCGAAAATGTAAAACATGGGTTTTGTGGGCGAGAAAAAATGAAGAAATGGGTAGGAAGTGGAATAGAATTTTTTTTTTCTTAAATCATTTTTGGGGGGGAGGAAGAAAAACGGCATTGGGGTGCGTATACGTCCCCCGACGAGTGGAGTCGTCCTGGCTGTGGGCAGATACGCCCCACTGCAGGGGTGAGTCCACCCTGCACAGGGGTGGGTATGCCCCATTGCAGGGGCGGGTCTGCCCCATGGCGGGGCGGACAGCGCCGCCGTGACCAACGGCGGTGCCGCCCTGGCGCCGCCAACAGGCCGGGGTTGGAGGTGCCCCACTGCGGGGTGAAAACGCCCCATCGTGGGTTGGCCCGGTCACGCCGCCGCAGGTTGTGGCTGCACCACCCAAGGCGGGTCCACCTCGCTACAAGCGACAGATACGCCCTGCAGCGGAGGCAGAAACGCCCCACTGCGGGTTGGCCCAGCCGAGTCAGCATGGGTGGCGGTGGCGCCACCCAGCGCGGGTGGGCCAGGGCAGGTCTGCCTCACTATAGGGGGTGGATACGCCCCAGCCGCTCGAGGGCGCATAGGCCCCTCTGTAGGGGGAAAAACCACCTCGGCCGACCGAGGGCAGATTCACCCCACTGCAAGGGGAATCCGACCCAATAAGCCATGGGCGGGTACGCCCTGGCCGGCCGAGGCAGGTACATCTTGCTATAGGAGCAAAATAAGGATAGGATAAGGAGAGAAAGAGAGAAAAAAGTGGGATGAAGAGGATTTTTGAGACGAAAATTTTTGTTAATAAAAGAAATTTTTTTTTTTGTAGGATTTTGGTAGAGTGCAGACTCATGAGCGGAGGCCGAAGGCATTGGCGTCGGCAATTAAGGTGATGACGGGAGCAGATCATGCAGCTTTGGAGTGGGTGGGGTTACTACACTTGGTGCAGTTTTCTGAGATGAGAGCTCATCGAGCTATGTTCATAGCCCTGATAAAGAGGTGGAGCTCAACCACGTCGATGTTTCATTTGCCGACTGGAGAGATGACTGTAACACTGGAGGATGTGTGGCGGATCCTAAGGTTGCAAATAGCGGGATGGTTGGTGTGCGAGGAGGAGTTGAGAGGAGATCAGTTGGATGAGACCGTGCTAGTGTTATTTGGGCAAGATGACTTGCCGATAGAGAGAGGGGGGTTGGATGTGGATAGATGCCTATCCTTGGGGGTGTCGGCATTATCGTTATTTCTATGTTGCTTGATCAGTGAGATTTTTTTGCCAGACTAAAGTAGGTGCTTCTGCAGCCTACGGTACATGGGGGTGATTTGACATATTGTCGAGTGGGGGGATGGGCAGTTCTCTTGGGGGTCATGTGTATTGGCCCAGTTATATCGAGACATGCACATGATTTGCTATCAGGGGGTGCAAAGCTTGATGCACCGGACACTACTGCAAGTATGGGGATGGACGCACATCACAGTGATGAGGCCCATAGTGATCAGAGGAGGAGACTTGGATGAGAGAGGGCCATTGGCGTGGTAGTTCGGGGCAGCCAGGGGTTGCATCCTATGGTATGAGACACAGGGAGAGGTAGAGTGGTGGAGGAGAGCGTTCGATGATTTACGACGAGAGGACATTATATGGCAGCCATACATGTTTCAGCGGTTTAGAGGATGGAGGACCGAGGAGGAGAGACAACGAGGGTTCTTTATGTGTAGATGTTTCTTGATTGGGAGTCTGGGGCATATAGTGGAGATGCATCGGCTAGATCAAGTGGCACAGCAGTTTGGACTTGTGCAGGACATTCCAGGAGCGTCGGTTATGTTTCGTCGGCTTACTAGAGAGGTACCTTGGGGGATGCCATTGGCAGTGACAGGTGTGAGGGAGGCATGGGTAATGGAATGGGTGCCCTATCCAGGGTGGTGGGAGGGTCTAGAGGATGCTGGAGTGACAGATCGATATGATCGGTGGTTTCACAACCACTGATGGGAGAGGGTGACACCGGAGGTGCTAGCTGTGGGAGCTGCAGAGGGGGGGCTAGATGAGCAAGAGGAGGGACAGGAGGGGGAGCTGGAGCAGGGTAGACAAGAGGATGAGGAATATGAGAGTGGCGGTGCGGAGGAGGGTGTCATGGGAGATCAACCGGTGAGGAGGCATAGAGTCAAGAGGAGTCGAAAGCCAAGGAGGGCGAGATGAGTTGTGGTAGAGGAGATGGAGGCAGGAGGGGCAGGTGGTGGAGGTGAGGAGATAGAGGTGGTGAGATTGGAGAGCGAGCCAGAGGTGGAGATGCTTCGAGTGGTGGAGGGGAGGGCTACTCAACTAGGGATTGGCATTAGAGTACGGTGGAGGCGGGTGCAGGGGAGGGTGGAGTAGGAGGAGGGGAGAGCTTTAGAGCCATAGGTGGATGTGAGAGTTAGAGATCTACAGGAGGAGGTAGAGAGGGTGATGGATGTTAGAGGACAGCCTAGGAAGAGGTCTGAGAGTAGTCAATAGAGGAGAGCCCATCCAGTTGAGCAGGAGGGGAGGAGGGGGTAGCTGCGACAAATTCAGGTGATGAGGCAGGCAGAGCCGATGCAGGAGGAGAGTGGGGGGGAGGTGATGGACCTCGATGTACAGGTGATGGAGCCCTTAACCATAGTTCTAGTAGCTGTAGTAGATGATTTGGTGGTGGTACTGAGAGGGGCCTAGGCGAGGATATGTATGCTAGAGGGGGAGTTGAGGAGGGAAGAGGCGATGGTGGAGAGGGTGAAGGAGACAAAAATGATAGTGTTTGAGCAGGTTGTGGGCTGGTTGATGACATATATATAGGTGGTGGAGAGAGAGAGGGCTGAGATGTGAGTAGGGAGGGAGAGATCTGGCTCGGGTGACATGGGACTGAGACAAGCTAGAGGTAGTGATGACAGCTGCGCAGATGTGAGGTCAGCTAGAGTCAGCAGGAGGGGGGAGATAGAGGCATTGATACTTCAGGTGGTAGGGTTTCAGGAGGAGAGGACAGCACTATAGGAGAGGGTCTCTTTGATAGAGACATCTGTAGAGGAGATGAGGGTGAGACTCGAGGCGACAGAGGTCGGTGTAGAGACGATGCAGCGGGAGAGAGAGTGCACAGGGATAGGTGCAAACTCTATAGGGGGAGAGGGACAATGTACAGGTATAGATGCAGACACTACAAGGGAGAGGGATGGGTTACAAGTTCAGATGCAAACACTGTAGGGGGAGAGGGATAGTTTATGGAGGCAGGTCCAGATCCTACAGTTTCAGAGAGACTCAACAGTGGGTCAGGCAGAGAATGTCGAGAGAGAAATAGCACAGATGCAGGCATGGTGAGGGCAAGGTGATGAGGCAGTGTTGGAGACTATGTGGGTAGACAAAGAGAGGTCTGAAAAGCAGATATGACTACTAACAGTGGCATAGGAGGCATGGGAGTAGGAGCGACAGGCCATGAGCGGAGAGCGGGATAGGTACAGGCATGAGCGAAATGTCGCTCGGTACCAGGCTGGGCAGAGAGATGACTATATACAAGAGGCAGAGTATAGGAGCTGTGCATATAAGCAGGCAGTGTCAGATTCAACATAGCGTATAGTGCAGTATGTTAGGTAGATACCCCAGATGTTGGCACCATCTCAGTTGTTAGGGACATGGACCAGAGGGTTCAGTGATTTTCAGCCGGCTCCTTCATGGTTTGGGACCCTAGGGCATAAGTCTCAGGGGACTCTGACACACAGGGGACTAGTAACTGAGTCTCTACAGAGGTCAGATGTGGGTAGCTCAGGACATGCAGAGGATAGGTGATAGGATGCAGGTGCTTTTGACAGGTATCAGATGGTAGTGTAGTGCATATTTTCAGAGGCACCTTATTTTGAGCATGATATGGAGGTGATTATGTGGTGACCATATTTTGGATATGGATAGTGTATTATTGTGATGATGATATATGATGGTCTCATTGATAGTATTTCACATATTTTGGTGATGTATGGTATGCATATGGTGTTTTATTGATGTTCCTATGAGAGTGGATGTATGTGATGCATATGTATATGATGTTTTGGTGTGGATGTAAATGTTGTGTTATGCTATGATTAGTTTACTTATGTATGTGTGATTTATGAATTATGTTAATGATTTGAGAAATGGTAATGCAATTGTATTAATGATGCATAGATGGATATGGGAATGTATGGATGAAATGAATGGATGTAAAATGATTAAATGAATGTAATGAATGTATGAGTAATCGTAATGTAAATGGATGCAAAATAGATAAATGGATGGATGGAAAATGATTAAATGAATGTATGCACAATGGATGTAAAATGATTAAGTGAATGTAATGAATGTATGCAAAATGGATAAATGAATTTAATGAATGTATGAGTAATTGTAATGGATCTATGTAAAATGGATAATTGAACAGATGTAAAATGATTTTAATGAATGTAGACATAAGTATCAATGGGTAGGTGATATGTGGAGGCTGTGTGAAGTGTAGTACCTGTCAAAGACCGTAAGGATCCCGAGAAGAAAGGTTAGTAAGAGTGAATGAGAGTTTGCACAACCAAAATCACAAGTCATAGATGTAGGAGGAAGATAGGATGAGAGGGGGGGGGAATACGCAATGAAATGAAATGCAACGTGAATGCAATTTTCCATCCGTTAGAGCATTGATTTTTGCTATAGCATAAGACATCGGACGTCAAGGTATGTAAACCAAGATGGATTAATGTCTAATGCATAAACAAATATGACAAACAAGAAGGATATCACAATACCCCCAAAGTCGTGATAACTTTCGTCGGGCCAGGTATTGGTATGTCCATAAGCACAAAGAGATGGCCCCACATAACTCAGGATCCAACAAGAATCCCGGTGGGTACTATGTGGGGCATCCTAGCAGACAAAAACAAAAGTCAAGAGATGTCCCTATGTTAACTAGGCAAAACACACCAAAATATGAAGGATCATGGCGATCTTGACTAGTGATTATAAGGAGCTCAAATGATAAACAAAATCCAAAAGTACCAAAAGATAGTAATCAATTACAAGTGTCCTTTTCCATAAGATCCCAAGGATGGATGGGGTTGATGTGGTCTATTAGGAAGGATGCATCCTATTAAGACCAATGATGAATACTAAGCTAAAGTGACCTAGATAACACAGGATGATTGTCATTGGGTAGATTTCTTGATACGAGGAGACCTGGTTTGTGGAGAATCAGCGATGATAGGGGCATTCTTGACAATAAGACAACAATAGGATGAGACACAACCTAAAGACCTAGGGGCTCGAGGGTTGAGGAAAATATCAATCTTGCCTACGTGAAAGCGTAGAGCCCTCATAGTTCAGGATAAGACCATGAGAAAATAGTGGAAAGTGGACTGATGGAAAATGATAGGCGAGCAAGACAAACACAAGCCCTGGGGGTAGATCAAAGATCAATCTTGCCTACGTGCAAGCGCAGGGGCAACGCAGTTTGTACAAGACAAAAGACTGAGGGTGGATAAGATCGAAAAGTGGACCATGAAGATAGATGATGAGGGACAAAATGCCTCGGGGGATGATCCAAAGATTAGCCTTGCCTACGTGCAAGTGCAGGGGCATCATAGTTCAAGATGGGATGATGATAAAAGTGGAAATATGGTAATGACAACAGAAGATGGAGGATGAAAACATACAGGAGCCCCAGGGGCAGATCAAAAGATCAACCTTGCCTACATGCAAGAGTAAGGGCAACATAGTTCACAATGAGACCTAGATGGAGACGACCACGAAGGGTGAGCCTAGAGGAAGACAAACACAACGATGAGATGACACAAGCTCAGATTAGGATAATAAGTTCAAGATTGCAAATAGCGAATGGAGATCATCCAATGCTTAACCAAAATATACCAAGTGATGAGGTGATGCAAGCAGATGGGAGGATATGTGGATTGACAAAGCAGTGGGTAAGTCATAGAATAGCCAGGACGTGAGGTAGATAATGATTCAGCCCTATACGAGAGGCACCTATTGCCAGGTTTTCACCAATCGTACGTATCCAAGGTGCCATGTAGGGGTGGTTTTCACCATAGGATGAATTATTTCTCTTCACTATTTTGGATTTTTGGATTTTTTTAAATTTTTTGTATTTTTGACTTTTACCGGGAAGGATACCCCAGCTGATCTAAGTGTAGAACTTCTTTAGATGCATGATGTTGATGGGTTCCTCCAAGGGCTCACCTTCAGGGGTGGAGAGCCTGTAGGCACCAAAACCATACTTTGGGGTGATGACATAAGGGCCCAACTAGTTTGCTTCAAACTTACCTTTCTTCTCTCGATCTTGCTGATTCTACTGATTTTCTTTTAGGACTAAATCACCAATCTTGAATTGGCAAGGGCAGACTTTCTTATTGTAGCTCCTTTTGAGTCAATGTTGATAAGCTTGCAGATGATCATAAGCCTTGACCCATTTTTCATCTAGCAATTCCAATTGTGCCAAGCATGCCACACAGGTATCTTCATCAATGATGAGATTCTTGAGGGGGATGCAGAGTGAGGGGATTTCAACTTCGATTGGCAAGATGGATTCAGTGCCATAGACAAGAGAATACAGAGTGGCTCCAGTAGGGGTGTGGATGGATGTACGGTAGGCCCAAAGTGAAGGATGAATATGGAGGTGCCAATCGCAGCCAGTGCTATTGACCATCTTCTTAATGATTTTGATCAATGTTTTATTTGTCGCTTCTGCCTACCCATTACCTTGGGGGTAATAGGGAGTGGACCAATGATGTTCGATATGGTATGTGTCTCAAAGGAATTTCATACACTTATTTTTGAATGGCTTTCCGTTGTCAGTGATGATGGCGAAGGGGATACCATACCTATAGAGGATATAGTAGAGGATGAACTTAGAGATCTGAACACCAGTGATTTGAGTGAGTGGAATGGCTTCCACCCACTTGGTGAAGTATTTAGTGGCTGTGATGATAAAGGTGTGACCATCTGAAGATGGAGGGTAGATCTTGCCAATCAAGTTGAAACCCCATTGTGAAAATGGCCAAGGTGTCGTGATGGGTTGGAGATCTTGTGTTGGAGCATGAATCAGATCTGCATGTTGTTGACACGGAAGACACTTTTTGACATACTCACAAGCATCATGTTCCATTGTGGGCCAATAATATCCTACTCTGAGAATTCATTTGGCTAGGGCCATACCATTAGAATGGGCCCCACAAATACCACTATGCACTTTTGTTAATGTTGTGCAAGCTTCTGTTTCATCTAAACAATGGAGGAGAGTTCCATCATACCCACATTGATAAAGTGTATCATCGATAATGGTGTAGTGGGTTGTGCGTTCGATGAATAATTTAAGTTGGTTTCTTGTGAGGTTAGGTGGGAGGGTGTTGTCATGAATGTAGGTGTAAATTTCATAGTACCAAGGGGATTCAGGACCTACGATAGCGCACACCATGTCATTCTTAGGGATATCGTACGCTGGGATTAGGAGTTGCTCAACTAGGAATTGACAATTTGTGCAATCTTTTGGCATGTCGAGGAGAGAACCAATGGTAGCCATAGCATCTACTGCCTTATTCTGGAGTCTTGGGATCTGCTCAAATTGGATGATAGTGAAATATTTCTTGAAGTCATCCACCATGCATTTGTAAGGCAACAACTTTTCATCTTTTGTTAGAAACTCATCGTTGACCTGTTTTATGACTAATTGGGAGTCACCAAAAACTTGCAAATGAGTGATGTGCCATTGAACTGCAATTCTGAGGCCGATGAGAAGGGCTTCATATTCTGAAATATTGTTGGTGCAGGGAAAAGCTAGTCTGAATGATTTTGGTATGTAGTCGCCTTGGGGGGTGATAAGCAAGATTCCTGCCCTCGATCCATTATGAGTGTGTGATCCATCAAAGTACAATGTCCAGGTGGTGGCTTTTGAGACTGCAAATACTCCTTCATCTGGAAATTCAGTTTCTATGGGATAAGCATCCACTAGCGGGGCATCCGCCAACTGATCAGCTATTACTTGTCCTTTAATGGCTTTCCTATCCACGTATTCTATATCAAACTCACTGAGGAGCATGATCCATTTAGCCATTCAACCAGTCAGGGTTGTCTTGGATAGCAGGTACTTGAGGGGGTCGACTTTGGATATTAATTTTATAGGATGGCTAAGCATATAGTGGCATAGTTTTTGTGTGCTAAAGACAATGGCAAGGCATGCCTTTTCCATTGGTGAATAATTGAGTTCATACCCGACAAGTGTGTGGCTAATGTAATAGATCGCCCATTCCTTTGAAGATTCATCATGTTGTGCCAATAATGCCCCCAGTGCTACTAACGTGGCTGATATGTACAATATGAGTGGTTTGCCAGGGATAGGTGGCATCAAGATCGGCGGGTGGGCCAAA
>CM021108.1:13077427-13219010 GCA_007115665.2 Sequoiadendron giganteum
CCAGGTTCACCTCTTGCGTTTCTTCAATGAGAATCGAAGATTGCTCAAATAGTCATGTTCCTACAAGGGGAAGATGAACGTCCCTGTATTCCAGTGCCGTATCAAGGTTTTCACTATTAGATACATCCTTTGTTTTTACTTTTTCGTAGTCAAAAAGTGCCTCGGTGAGGTTTTCACTTGATGACCCACTTTTCTTTTGTTTCTTTTTGTTTTTGCAATTAGGGCGTTCATCTTCCCCCAATCCCATTAGATGTACATAGGTATCTTCTGAGGGAAAAGTGCTGACTAGTGCGCTACCTTGTAGGTCATGATTGATAAGCTCAGGATGTTTAAGGGATAAATTTATGGTACAAACGGATAAGCATTCAAACATGGCGGGGAGGTCAATGTGATTCAAATCATCATACGCATGTATGATGGATTCCTCCTCTAGTATGTCTTCAAGGGAACTGTTGTCAACACTAACATTGTTAGAGGTGTTAGCAGACATTACAAGACCCTTTTTTTTGGTATCATAGCCCAAGCCCAAATTCCTTGGTCGGATGCTAGTTGCTTCGATGGGAAGACATCTTCCTTGTTCTTCTGCACCAAGGCCTCTACCTTGGTAATGGCAATTTTCAAGGAATTTGGAGGCATGTGGATAGGCTTTGTGAAAGTATTCAATCAAGGGCCATGGTGGTTCAGGTTCCTCCCGATAAACCCATTGACTAATATCATCGTCCATTAGATCCTGGAGGGATCCCAAATTATTGAATGTTGTGGACCCCACGTTTTTGGAAGTGAGGGTGAGTGTCTTTTCTTCTACTTCTGGTGGTGGTAGAATTGGTTGCCCATATGTGTGGGGCGAAGGTGGAATGGTTGCCACATTGAGTGTGGTATGCATTTCATACTCACCACATCCCTTATCTATGATCTAGACCCTAGTGATGGTGGAAGCAGGTGTGGATGATGGTGTGGATGAAGTGTTTAGGGTATTGGTGGATGGGACAAGATCAGATGTCGGGGGTGCCCCCATTTTGACTCCTGGGAAATAATGCAAATGTGGAAAAGAGGCTTCCAAGGCACAACAATATTGAAAGGGTTGAGCGTCGGCTTGTATGGTGACTTCCATTCCTTGAAATGGGAACTTTAGACATTGGTGATAGGTGGATGGTACGGCTTGCATAGAGTGAATCCATGGACGACCAAGAAGGATGTTGTATGGGAGTTCAAGGTCTAGAACATGGCACATAGTGTATTGTACAATGGGGCCCACTTGGATAGGGAGGCAAATAATTCCTTCAGAATCTCGCTTTGCATTATCGTAGGCCTTGATGGTGATCACTTGATTTCTTAGATTAGCTTGGGTGTATCCAACCTATTGTATGAACTTTAACATACATAGATTTAGGGCTGAACCCTTATCTACTAGTACCCTTTTTACTTTTTGACAGTTGACACCGACCTCGAGATGGAGGGGGCGGTTGTGGTTTGAATCAAGATGTGGCATGTCCTTTTGGCTAAAGGCTAGCTAATAGGTCAATGAAATATTGCCTACCAATGCTTGAAATTGGGTAGGGTCAATATTATCAGGCACTTGTGTTCTTTGTAAAGCCTTAGTTAAGATATCTTGATGTACGAGAGATGACTTAAGTAGATCCAAAATGGATATTTGGGCTGTAGTCTTACCTAGATGATCTAGGATATTATACTGGGAATTGGCAGATGGTCATTGGGTGGATGGAGATGCTGTTGGGACCGTGATGCGGGTTCGCCGAGTAGTAATAGCACATTGTGGATCTTTTCCCTTAACATGTATCATGGATACACGGGGTTCCACTTGTTCTACATACGAAACCACACCTTGATAATTGTGTGGTACGCTTTTGTAGCTAATGTTATTGGTACCGTTTCCTGGCTAGTTATTATTGGTAGGTCCAGGATTTGGGTTGGATGTACTAGGACCCTGGTTATGGTTAGGAGAGGCGTTTTGGTATATTTTTAATTGAGCATTGGATGAAAATGTTGCATTAGCATCAACATGTATTTTGCCTCGATCGATGAGACCTTGGATGTAGGTTTCTAGGCCTTGACATTTGTCCAAGGTATGTCCTTTAATTTTGTGAAATTCACAGTATTCATTGTCTTTAAACCAAGCAGGCTTGGGTTTAGATGTATCGAGGGGTTTGGTGATAGGATATGTTATGGGGTAATTGGCTTGGAGAAGCTTATTGAACACCATGCTAAGAGGTTCCCCCAACTCAGTGAATTGTCGTTTGTTTCCCCCTTGGTTATTTTGACTAGCTTGTGGTCGCGGTGCCCCTTGGGGGATGGATATGGCATTTTGAACTGACGATTGTTGCTGGGGAGGATATCTTTGCATGGTGTTGGCCACTTGGACATGTTTAGTGTTAGTGACACCATCATTGACAACATTTTTGTTTCTATTCCAAAAATGAGGTTTATCCCCGAAGGACTTCTCTCTATCGGAATTGAAATGTTTGACTTGTGGTCTTGCGACAAGGGCTCGTTCGAAGATGGGGCCTTTCTCCATAAGTCCCGCAAAAGTAGTGATGCAATGGAGTTGGAAATAATGTGCCATATCTGGGTGGGAGTTTTCGATAAACAACATTACCATGTCCTTTTCTGTTGGTGGGGATTTCATCCGACTAGCCAAGGCATGCAATCTTTGCAAGTAGCTTGCAGGTCTCTCCTTCATGTTGTTTTTCTTTGAGGAGATCAAGTGTGTCAATATCTTTCTCTAGGTTAAAAGAGAAATGAGAAACAAATTGTTTAGATAGTTGTGCGAAGGTTTTGATAGATCCCTTTTCCAGACCCATAAACTAGTTGAGAGTGACCTCTTGTAGACTTTTAGGGAAAAGTCAGATGAGGTAATTATCATTGTGCATGACCTCTTGGAAATGACCATAAAAATTTTGAAGGTGAGCTATAGGATCCTTGGTTCCTTTGTATTTGTCAAATTTGGGTATCTCGAAATGTTTAGGAAAAGGAATCAAGGAAATGGAGGGATCAAATGGATAAGGGCATATGTCCTCAAACTTGAAGGATTGTTTTCCTGTTCCAGCTTGTAAGTCCTTTAATGTGGCTTTTACTTCTTCCAAGTCATTATTGATGGGATTCATGGGAGTCAAAGTGAATTGAGAGTATGGATAATGTTGTGGGTATGACGAGGAGGGCCCTATCATTGTTGGATCATAAACAGGTTGAGTCAGGTATGAATGCATTGTTTGATTGTAAGAAGATTGATGGTTGGTTGATTGGTTGTGTTGAGTGGGAGCCAGTTGTTATTGATAGTAGGAAACAAGAGAGGGGTCTTGTTGCTGCATAGCATTTTGGTAATGCGTAGAGGTAAGGCCTCTTTGTGGATGTGATGATGATTGTTGATAATAAGAAGCGTAACGTGTCGCTTGTTGGTGACTTTGTTGTTGCTGCAAGTAGGATGGATAGGATTGGTATTGTGGTGCAATGATGGGTTGTTGTGTGGCATATGGGTATGGATTTGATGTTTGTTGATGGGGATTGTGTTGAGGTTGTGATAGATTGGCGTAAGGTGGCTGTTGGGTATGTGTTTGGTTTTGCATGTTCTGATGAGGATTCGTATGGGATGGAATAATGTATGTGCTAGTGGGATGATAGAGGTATTTGGTAAGTGGGTTATGGTGTGTTTGTGTAGGGATGCACACTTGTTGTTGATGAGGTGGGTGAGATAAGATTTGTTGTGGTTGAGATGGGTGAGATGGGATGTATTGTTGTTGTTGAGATGGGTGAGATGGGATGTATTGTTGTTGTTGGGATGGGTTAGGTGAGATGTGTTGTTATTGTTGGGATGTATGTTGCACCACTTGATGTGATGGTTGTGTGAGAATGGAAGGGTGTTGCGGATGTTGTTGATGTAAGTGTTGAGATGAAGCTATTATAGTAGCAACATGTTGTGGCCCTGCTGGTAGTGTGGTGGATTGGTGTTGATTATTTGGCAGTTGTTGAAATGCAGGAGGTAGTGCATTGGTAAGTGGAGGTGTACCCCCAATATTAGAATATGGGGGAGTAAGCGGTGGAGCAGATGGGATGTATGACGGCATGCCATAGGCATGGGGATCATTAGGATCGGTTGGTGGAGTGGTAGATGTTATGGTTGGAAGATGAGGATATTCTTGGACTTGATGGATGATAACATTTCCAAGTTCGGGGTTGTACCAATTTTTAGTGGGTGCACCTTCAGGAATGTAGGAACCTTTTGGAACATTTTGTGAGGTTTGTAGGTCAACAAATGGGGGGAGGGCGTATTGTGATGTATCAAAACTGGATGGTCATTTGAATCCCTTCATGAGTAAGGTGGCAAGGATCTTATCCCCATGTTCTTTTAGGAGATGATCCATCATTTGGACATTGGCTGTATTACTGAGATATTCATCGATGGTGACTTCGAGTTGATTGACCATGTTTTCGTCACTAGGTGGTGTGATATTCTGGATGTCAGTGTTTGATTGAGATGAAACACCATTACGGGGATCATGTGGAATGTTATTAGGATCTTGAGGGACATTTGGTTGGGAACCTTGTGTTTTCTGGTCTGCCATTTGTTTTTTTGTTTGTGAGCAGGTTTGAATGGGCATGAATGTGCAAAAATGACTAAGTGGTTTCAAGATTCAACTTCTAGAGGATGATTTAGATGATGATTTGGATTGATTGGTTTGAATTGGGTGATGATTGATGTTGGATTTGATTGGATTAAGTGATGATGTATCACTGGGTGATGATTGGATTTGATTGGATCAAGTAATGATATATCACTTGATGATTGAGTGGTGATTAGATTTGATTGGATCAAGTGATGATGTATCACTTGATGATTGGATGATGATTGGATTTGATTAGATCAAGTGATGATGTATCACTTGATGATTGGATGATGATTGGATTTGATTGGATCAAATGATGATTTGGATTGGTGATTGGATCAAATGATGATTAGGATTGATGATTGGATGATGGAAGGGATCCTAACACCTGATTTGGAGACCACCCTAGGTGACTTGTAATGTTGGTTGATCGGATTAAATCAATTATTATGATGCCTAATCCACCTTGAGATGGAAGGGGATTGATTTGGGCCAATGATGTTGACTTACAACACAAATCCACCTCAACATAGAAGCGGATTGATTAGGTTGAAGACAAGGATTGATTATGTAGGATAACGATCAATTTAATGCCTTGGTCAATTCGGGAGATAAATCCTAAAACAAGGTTTTAAAGGATTTTGTGTTGAGGAATAATGATGGATGCAAAGGGAATATGTGTTGTTGAAGATGTTTAGGTCTTACGATAAGATGGGTATTCCAAATGGTAGAATGATCAACGTGAATGTGGTAAATGGATGTTTTAGAAATGTTAAACGAAGGTTTGGAATGGCTAAATGAAGGTTTGAATTGGTCATATGAGTGTTTAGGATGATCAAATGGTCAAATAGAGGCTTTGGGGGTTCGAACGGAGGTTTAAAATGGTCAAACAAGTGAAACTTGCCGTTCAGAGGGGCGTATTCGCACTTCTGCAGTAAAACTACTGAAATAGTGGGGCAAGTTCATTCCTCTGCAGTTAAACAACTAAAACAGTGAGGCAAGTTCACCCCTTTATAGTAAACTGGCTGAAATAGTGGGGCAAGTTCACCCCTCTACAGTAAACTAGCTGAAATAGTGAGGCAAGTTTGCCCCTCTGTAGTGGAAAAGGCTGAAACAGTTGGGTAAGTTTGCCCCTCTGTAGCGGGAAATGCAACTTGGTTTGGATGAGGGATTTTGGAAAGGAATTAAAATGATTCAATGATAGTTTGACTTATCAAAATTCACTAGTTTTTTTACAGAAAGACACTTTGAACAAGCGCAATCCTATGATTAGTGTTTAAGGGGTATGGCCGGCAATGTTCTTACTCTAGGATGAACAAAGTTTCTAAGGAGTCATCGATATACGCTCGGTACGTGAGACACAAATCATGAACACCAGTCCCTCACAAGTGTGAGTCAGGAACCCCAATGAGATATTGAAAGGCTCGGACCAACTCTTCATGTTTATCTAGGTATTACCCTAGCTTCAACGCTTCGCTAATTACGACGCAACTAGATTGAGGTACAACTTTGGCTCTCCCCCCTTTATATACCTCACTGGTACGCATGATTGGGATCGTCCCTTGGGGTGATGAAATCCCTAAGCAGGTCCCTCTAAGAAGAAAACACTAACCATTTCCAACTACCCCCTTTGGATCTACAAGCAACCAATTTACTTTCCCCTAATTATACTAAGTAAATAGATAAAAAAGTAAGGAAAGATTTTTAAAGAATAAAACAAATGGCCCTACAAGCAAATGTTAGTTATTTATCTTTCACCCCTTTTGTGATTTGTAGCAAATCTGACTTCACTCACCAACAAACAGGATTAGTCGATTAGAGCACAAAACATCAAAAGAAAGAGATAAAGTTGAAGCTAAAATGCCACTTTTTTACACTCTTGAATATGTTGTTAAGGGAAAATTTGCCCCTCTATAGTGAAAAACATTGAACTGGGAGGGCGTGTTCGCACTTCTACTTAAAACATTGAAAACAGTGAATAGCAAGGGCAATTACACCCCTCTACAGAAAAACAACAAGGGCAATTATGCCCCTCTGTAGAAAAAAAACAGCAGATAGAAAACAGCAAGGGCAAGTACGCCCCTCTGCAGAAAAAAAAATAGCAAGGGAAAATACGCCCCTCTATAGAAAAACAACAAACAAAACAATAGCAAGGGAATTTATGCTCTTCTGCAAAAAAATAGCAAGGGCAAGTATGCCCCTCTGTAGAAAAAAAGCAAGGGCAAGTATGCCCCTTTGTAGAAAAACAACAAATCTGCAGCATCCGACAGGGCAAGTACGCCCTTCTGCAGCGTCTAGGAGGGCAAGTATGCCTCTCTATGACTTGAATCTGCAAACAAGCTAAACAACAAAAAACGTGAGAGAAGGAGACCACTTTGTGGGTCCCACTGGGCGTGCCAAAAATGTGATCCTAATAAAATGCTACTCTTAATGTGAGATGCAAGATGAAGAACTAATAATGCAAATGGGAAGAAGTAACAAGATAGAAGGGCACCTCAATAAGATTAGCCTAAGAAAAATATGAAAGCAAGATAAAACAAATGAAATGCTTGTTATACCTTCATATTGTTGCTTCCTTGGTTGGCCCTTGATTTTTGAAGTCTTGTGTGCTCCTTGCATGGCAATAAAGTGAAGTGGATGCAAGATGCAAGATGATGCTAAGTGCTTAAGATAGATGAGAGCTTGAATGACAATTTTGCAAGAGTTTTGTTGCAAAAGATTTGATTGTTAAAAATGAGGGAATTGAAGGGGGATTTATAGGCTAAATTGAATTCTCTAGAGAATTCAACGATTGGGATTGATCCAACAAAGATCAAGATGAAGGGCTATGGTGAGTTGAGGACTCACAAGCCCTCACATCTTGACATGTGGAAGGTGAGATGTCTTAGGGTGGAGTGATGTGGAAATGAGGTGGAAGAGAAGGACAAGAGGTGGAAAGGAAGTACATGAGGTGGAAGGGAAGAATAAATGTAAATTAAAAAATTACATTTAATGGAGGATTCATTGGATAAAAGGAGGTCTCCAAAAAGCTGGAGATTTGTCACATGTGGGAGATGTGACAAGTCCAAGGTTCGAGAAGCCTTGGGCACATGTAAAATGACATGTCATATTTGCATGGGGGATGAGGAAGACCTTGGGAAGGTAAAAGTGAATTAAAAATTCACATGGAGAAGAGGGGAACTTTGGTTAAATAAATGTGAATTAAAAATTCACATGGGGAAGGGAGTCCAAGCTAAAAATGGTAAGTGAGAAGGTTGACCAGAAAAGGTAAGCCCAATATGGTTTTTGATTCTGATTAAGGTTGTGCAAACACATGATTAAGATAATTAATAGGAGATTAGAGGCAAGTGGGAGATTATGGAGGATGTGACACTTAATCTTGATTAAGTGGTGCACATTCTCATGATAGATTAATTAATTTAATCTGGATTAGAAGAGGATTATGGAGAATGTGACAAGGAGAGAGAAAATGATGAATTAAAAATTGTTTTTAATCCAAATAAGTTAAATGACCAAATTAAATAATTTGTCATATTTATTTAATTTAGAAAAGAAAAGGGATGGGGTAAAATATTTAATTTATCTAATTACATACTTTAGGAACCTTAGGTAGAAAATGAAATAATGATTAAATAAATTATTTAATCACTGTTAATAGAATAGATGAATATAATAGACGATTTTGATCATATGGAAGTGATCAAATTTGGATGTCTACAACTACAACCCAAACGTATTTCCTAAAAGATTCTATTTACTTTCAATGTTCAATAATAAAAGTCTAGCAAATGTATGGACAACTTGATGAGAATGAGAAGGCTAATTCTCCTATAGTTCGGACTTTGTAAAATCCAAGAGGGTATTCCATAAAATGTGCTCTTCACATAAAATATTGACAAAAATCATTTGCACATGGATAAGTAATAGATAGATTCGCTAATTATGCTAAAAGGATGAAATCCTTCAAGAAATTCTCTATTCCTTGAAAAGGCTTGGGTCGAGTTAACAAATAATCACAAACACAACTAAAGTAGACTGATAGGAAATGTTTGAATAAAATATCCTAAGGCCATAAACACAAAACATGAGAGAATAAAACACAATCAAAATTCAAGTGCCATATCCCAAAGCACAGAGTCAAAAGAGAAAACTAAACTACAGGGTAAATTTCATCTTAATCATCTATGATCTATATGAATCACAATATAATCCACATACCTATACCTGAGTCTATCACTTCTTTATTAATCATATTGTTATCTTGCACAAACTTAGTGATTAACAAAAGTATTTAACTGATCCTTTGAATAGGAGCTATTGTTAAACATAATTCACAGTAAAGAACAAATGAAGATCAATTAAAATCATCTTGGATCAATATTTCATTAATAATTCATACAAATTATCACAATAGCAGAGAAAACAAACTCAAAAAACTCTCATGTTTAACGTAAAAAATTCTCAAGGACCCCATAATTGACCAGGTTGTCTTATCTAACTCAAAACCTTCTAAAACCTAGACTTACATTTATACTCTTTGTATCACTCGACTCCTATTTCTCATATCTTGCATATTTCAATAGAACTCTCTCATGGCCCATAATTCCCTTTTATAAAACAAGGGAGCCCACAAGCTTCAGGATAGAGAGTACACATGTCCATTTGTTATTGGACTGCTAATTCCTAATTCAATTACAAATTCATCATGTGGCTAAAAAGAATAAGACGAGAACCATCATTAGTTGTTATGGAAGAAAAGAAACCGCTTTCCAGAGGGCCACTTATTCTCGTCAAAAAAGGCATCTTCAACCATTGCAAAACTTTATTCCACCTCAAAACCTTGTACTTGAATTTGAAAGGAGAATGCATATTTTCAAATATAACCTCCAAGGCCAAACCTATATTATACATGACCAAGTTGCATTTCCCACACATAGTATTCATATTTCAAATTCATGTGTAAACACCTTTTTCCATAATTCAATGTCATCCTCGGATGACCAATTAAAAACCATATCTGATCAATCTTATCTCGATAGGGCACATACTTCACTATTACTGATGTGGATTTCTTATCAAATTTATCTAAGAAAATGATGAAAAATGAAAGTTTCTCCAATGTATTCTCCAACATACCAATGTCAGTGTTTATGCATATCTCATGGGTCTGAGAAATCATGATATTAGTCATCTGATCCTTCAAAATCTTTAAATTTTTTTATCTCGTCTTGGCTATGCAGAATATGTTGCAAAGGAGTTAAGTCCTTTCCATCATATATAGCCTTTAACCCTTTGATATTTAACTCCATAGGGGCAACACACCCCTAAAACTTCTACTCCACAACTCCCTTGACAAATTGGTAGGTTGAAATAACCATAGGATACTTATCCCCATGTTGTTTTTCTCCCACTGCCATGAATTTCAATTTCTCAATCCTGGGGCTACATCTATCTAGTAATGGGGTGGCCACCTCTCTATCTCTTGGGAGCATCCCTTATATTCCTCAACTTGCTGAATTAATTCCTCCCTAGAGATTTCTTTTCCTGAGCTATTAGCCCTTTCAACTGCAATACACACTTATGCCATGTTATATGGAACAATAGTTGAGGACTATCCTTGTGAAGAGGGTTTTGATAGCTCCATAAGTGGGTTAGAGATAGTGCGGATAGAACTAGCCTGCACCTGAGACCTCAATGTTTGCATTTTTTGTTTTAATAAGGCCATCTCAGTTTCTAGCTTTGCCACCATTTGTTGACTCTTATTATATTCAATAATAATTTCATTGTACTAGCCTCTAAGAGTATCCCAATCCTTGGTTAGATCCTCAATAGTTTCTCTGGTGAATTTTACAACATTTGCAACCATATCAGTAGCCTCCAATGTTGGGGTATCAACAACTCTTCTTATAACTAAGTGACCACTAAAATTAGATGGTTCTACAACAATTGGTTTCTTAGATCTAATGGATAGAGAACAAATTGCAAAAACATCCCTCTTCATTGAAAGCTGGCCCTTTGAGTGCTAGCATAGCTTCTTCATCAGTTGTAAGAAGTGGACTATTGGCCCTTCTTATTGTATTGAACACCAAAACATCGTCAATATCCCATTTAGGGAGTAAAAATACTCCACTCTTTTGTACTAATGCTTGGCCCTACTCTGGTGTTATTTCTTTGAATTTTTCCTTCATTTGTTCTCCAACCTTAGATTGAATTACCTTCTTTGAAAGCTTAGGTTGCAAAATTCTTTCTTGTGCCACTTTCTCAGCATATAATGAGACATGTGCTCTCCACACAGAATCTTTGGTGATGAGGAACATGTCTGGTCAACAATTCTTAGAGGGGAATCTAGATCAACAATATTTGGCAATGACTGCCCCGAAGAAGATGGTGCAACACTTTTAGCAACTTCACCAGCCCTGCTTCCCATTTTCCTAGAGAAAAACTTTATCTTCTTTGGAGGCTAATAACTAGGCCTCTCCTCCAACCTTACTTCAGGGTACTCCTCAATATTTTGTGAATTTCCCCTCTCTTCCACAACCCGTTAATCCTACAAAATTCCCACCAAACTCTCAAAATTGTCAATGACATACATAGCCTTATAGTATTACAATAAATATTGAGTATAAGACTAAAAATAGGTATCTTTTCTTGCTTTATTTTCACCATCTTGACAAAAGCAAGGTACTTTTACTTTTTCTCATCTTGTTCATCTACATCAAAAGTGTTCCTTATAATATCTTCAAGAAAGTAGAAATTATGGACAAAATTTCTAGTCCCGTGCTTAGCCTTCATTCGAGAGATAAAACCCTCAGGATCATGATTCCTAGGGTGTAGAGTCTTTAATCCATAAGGTCTAAGCAGTGTCTAGAATTCCTTCCATCCTCCCTTTTTCATAGCAAAATATGAAAACGGTGTATACTCAAGGAAGAAAGACCCTTTCTTCTGTTCTACTAGCAGATGTACTTCTTGAGCACACCCTAGCTATTTGATGATTTCCAAAAATCCAATTCTCAGAGGCACATCCCTCGACATAAAATAAGGGTTTAAATTTATGCCATACACTCCGAATATTGTTATATTATGTTAAGTGATAATATCTCCCCAATTATGTGTCAATTTCAACTCAGGCCTTCTCTCCATTGGCCTTAAGAAATCATGAATCTCCTTAGGAATCCTGGGAGGGTCAAGAACTAGAGTCTTCTTCAATTTGGATCCAAAGACATTTTGGAACGTTACATAATCAAACTTGTGATCATGCATATCAAGGATCCTAGTCCAATATTGGACAGGCATTTAAATAATACCCTCTTTTTTCATCAGTTCCATATCCTTTTCAAACACTCATATACCACGTTAAAACTTGGATGTTGAATGTTCGTAGTCATGTACATGACATCGGTAGGCAAAGTATTCTTCAAACTGATTCCCAGAACTCGGCACAAGGAACAAACTTTCTTCTTGAAATAGCTAGAGAAATAGTTTATAGGAAAAGGTTCTAGCTCATTCTTGCCAATGGCCACCTACTTCTTATTCTTTCCTTTTCTTGAGGTTACCAAATGAGACCAAAAGAGATGTTTTGAATAAACCCTTGGTTTTTTTGTATTGTTCTCTGAAGGCCTCAAGATTTATGGCTACCATATCCACCCTCCATTTGTGTAGACCAAATATTTCTACAATTATTTCCCTAGTTATCTTTACCATTTCTATGCAAGAATGAGTTCTAACAACTATGGTTATAGGGTCATACCTCACAACAACATCTTTCAATAAATATACATCCAAGTAGACACTAGGAACCACTAGCTTTCCCAAATCCAACCTCCACATGTTACATAAAGGAACACATAAATTTCTATTCCCAAACTAGTTTGTAAACAACTGCCATCCGGTATCTGGTAATTCAACATCCTGAGCCGCACATTTCTTATGAAATAATCTTTCCACGAGCAATGGCCCATAGAACAAAGCTTTTCCCTCTGACCTTTTTCTAGTGGAAGGATTTAATAAATCTATAATATCTTGGGAAAAGATTCTAGTAGTGGCCTTAGACAAGAGTTTCGGGCCTTGGGCACCATTTATACAAGACAGAGAAAGAATTTGAACTAGGGTTTTTATATATCTAGCAATTATAACTCACACCGTATAGCTTTAAACATATAATTATTCACAATTCTAGAAGCCTTAGCAATTATCAAGACAAGATTTAAGATAATTTAAAGAAAATATACTCGAATAATTCTTCAGGAATGGAACAAGAAGGAATCAATAATGGTTCTTCAAGCAACCATAAAAAAATCTGAAAACATAAGAAATGGTATGTGTGTTACTTACGTTTTCACTTGTAGAAACATTAATGATAGTGAGGCTTGAAAATCAGAAAGACGGCTTTGTGGATCATGTCATGAAAGATTAGTGTCATCGCTCTTTGGTATGTAACTCTTGCATTCTTTAACCCGAATGGCATCATGTTCCAATAGTAGGTGCCCCAAGGACATGTAAAGGTTGACTTATGTTGGTCTTCTTGTGCAATCGTTATTTGGTTATATCCTGAGAAGCCATCCATCAGTGATAGCATCTCATGTCCGACTGTCATATCCAATATCATATCAATGTTGGGTAGTGGAAAATCATCCTTAGGACATGCTTTGTTGAGGTCTCTGAAGTCCATGCAGATGCGGGTGCCCCCATTCGGTTTGGAAACCGGTACAAGGCTGGATACCCATTGTGGATAGTCAATTGGGCATATGAAGCCAATGTCTAAGAGTTTCTCTAATTCTATTTGTGAACCCCTAAACCTACAAATGCACAATAGCAACCAAACACATTATTAGTTAGTTCAAATGCATGCAAACAAGTATGAGATATTCCCCATAAAATCCATCTATTCAAACTAAACTAGGAAAATGAAGAACACAATAAACTTGAAACACAAGAGATTCAATCCTAATTAAGCTAATAGCATTATGATCTTATGGGGAAATTAGTGCCAATGAAGTGTTGCAATTGGCCCTTTCCCAATTCCTTAAGTAGAAATGGTGTGTAAATGAGGAATGGTCAAATCTCCAAAGAGATTTGAGCATAAATTTGTTGCAAATCTTGAAAGATCATTGATGGTTGATGGAAATGGGAAAAATTGGCTCTCAAGTTGAAGGGAGTAACTTTGCATATGCTTGTGGATAATGATGGATTTGAGTAGAGTACGTTTACTCAAATTGTGGATGTTAGAATGAGAGGAAGAGTCTCTCATTTATAGATTCCCAAATTGGAAGAATGAGGGATTTGGATGAATGTGGGATAAAAGATAATCCAATGGCATTGTGCCACTTGTCCACATGTGATTGGAGGAGGAATGAGCACATTCTGGTCAATGTGCATGATAAGTTCCATTGGATTCAAATTTGAATTTTGAATGTGACATGTTGGAGGGAGTAAGAAATGGAGTTAATGTCACTTGGCTCAATGCACAAGGACATGTAAGAGGCATTGAATGCCTTGCTGGAAGTAGCCATCCACTTGCATTTTTGAATTCAAACTTGAGGGAATATTCCCTTTTGATGTCATGTGAGATAAATAGAGATGAATTAATAAATAAAAGTATTTGATATATTGTGCAACTTGCAGTCTCTAGAGAAATTTAATGAAAGGGATTAAGTTAATCATGGTGTTGATTAATTTAATGAAGAATTAGATGATTTAACAATTTAGACTTAAATTTATGAATTGATTTAAATCAAATTGAGAAGAAATGATTTGATTTATTTAACTGAGGAGGGAAGTATTAGATTAAATCAACTAAGGTTTAATTTGTTTAATTTAATAAGATGACTTTAGAGAATTTAATCAAATAAAATGATTTATTTAATTAAACATAAATGTAAGGTTAATTAGATTAAATTGATTAATTTAATCAAAGGAGGTGATATACTTAATTAGATAAATGACGATTCATTAGATTAAGGGATATAATTACGATGAAATGCTGAGAGTGTGATTTTAGAGGGAATGATGTTAGCGATCAGGATCAAGTGTGCCAAACCAGAAATGTACATTTTCCATGTCTACATTTTCCCCCTCTTTGAAGCAATGTACTTGTTGCATTGATTCAAAGAATAAATTGTTGTGATCTAAGGTTCAAAATTTCTTCATTTTTTCAGATGCCCGACTATTGCCTCAGCAGAAGGATTACGCTGGTATACATCCCCCTCGAGAGATTGAGAGGAAATGTACGATTTTCTGGTCGAGATCGTGATAAAATGCGAGAGGAGTGGTTTTATTGATCAGAGGACGTAAGATAATTCTTTGATGTAGACAATTCTAATGATGTATAGACAGTCATCGGCCATGGGTAGCCTCGTGTATATTTTGATACAACACATAGATTTTGGATAGAAATGTCAGTAAAGATAGAAGAATAAGAAGAATAAGATGGATGAAAGGAGGATCCACAAGCCTACACTATGATGATGATGATTTGCATTACTAGGAATTGGGATTTTCAAAGGGCTAATTACTTTATACTTGATAACACACATAGGTATGATGCATCAAGGTATAAAGGACCAGGATGGCATTGTACCTAGTGTGATGGACTTTGACTTGACAATCAGATAGGAGTGCTCTTGTTCACACTTGACATATGGAAACCTTGCTAGGACGGACCCAACAAAGCAAGTATCCGCCAAGTTATTTTACAAGAGTATCAAACAAGCACAACAGATAAAAAAGATAATGATTGTTGCCCCATTCCTTTCTCTCTAAACCTGTTTTATTTAGGCATCATTGAGAGGTCCTTGGAATGAGCACAAAATAAGATAAGTCTAGACAAGACGAAGATAAAGCAAACAAACAAGCTAATGTTCTTCATACCGCTAGCCAAGGCTAAACTACTGTGAGGTACCTGATGCTTATGTCCATAATAGAAAAGCTTCATCCTAGGACATGTAGTTATAAGGGTTTTGATGGGACTGATTGGGTGATAAGCTATTGATACTCCGAGTTGACCAACTTGCTTGCTTACTGACTTAGACTTGAGACTTTGACAATTAAGTGTTCACTTTGGAACCTACTAAACTTGCTTCTGACTGACTCACCATAGGGTGACAACGACAATTGACTTTATTATGAGTGAGACAATCATGGGTGAAAGCGAGATGAAAAGGATGCACCATTTTGGATTTTCAGATATTTTGAGGTTGTTTTTGGTATTTTCACATTTTTCAATATTTTTGGTATTTTGAGATTTTATGAATGTTTTTAGATTTTGGTGTCTCAGGGGCCGATCAAGGATGGCCTTGCCTACGTTTAAGCTTAGAGATGACATAGTTTGGACTCCAATTGACTTGACTACTGATGAGATAGATTGGCAAACAGATTGCCATTTTATTGCTTAAAGCACTGACTCAAAATGCAGACCAGATGGGAAAATGGATTGCCAATGCGACAGATGCCTAAAGGACTGACCCTAACTATCTTGGGGGATGATCAAAGATCAACCTTGCCTACGTTCAAGCTCAGAGATGACATAGTTCGACAAGGTGAAAAATGATAAGACAAAATGGTGAATTTTTTGATGATTTTTCTGATATTTCGACATGTTTTTGGATTTTTTTGAATGATTTGGATGTTTTTGGATTTTTGGGTGATTTTGACGATTTGTTTATGGATATGCATGACAATATCAGTGTTCTATTTTGGGATTTTGTTCAAAAACCAAGCTTAATTTTGATCAATTCGATTGATGGATTGATATTTTGACTAAATGTGTTAAGTCAAGCAAAAGTGATAATGCACTTGTAAATTCCAGGAAGTTGTGTTATCCCAGAGTAAACTAGTACAAAAAGGATAATTTGGCTAGGTGTGTTAAGCCAAACAAGGTGATTATGAATTTGATAATTTGGTGAAGTGTGCTAAGCTAAACAAAGTGATGATAATGAGCTTGTATATTCAAGGAAGTTGTGTTATCCTAGAGTAAACTCGTGCAAAAAGATGATAGTTTCACTAAGTGTGTTAAGTCAAACAAGGTGATAATGAACTTTTAAACCCAAGGAAGTTGTGTTATCCTAGAGTAAACTCGTTCAAAAAAGATGATAGTTTGACTAAGTGTGTTAAGTCAAACAAGGTGATGATTGATTGGATTCGATTGATCATGATTGATGAAGCTTGAATTGGAACAATATTATTTTGATGATTTGATGTGACGCTGACGTGCACATTAGATGCGAATGATATGAATTGTTTAGATTGATGTTCAATGAAAGATAAAACTTGGTAAGGAACATCGTCTTGTCAAAATATGCCATGGGCTAGTGATTTTGGATTTTGGATCACAATTTCTTTAACCAGTTTGATTTCGCATTTGTCAATGCTCGGATCACCACATAAGATGGATGATATATATTAGGATTTATTCTCGAAGCAAGATGCAAATATCTGCCCCTAGTGTCTAGCAATGTATGGAATGCCATGGGTAGACTCTAGGATGAATGGGTAAATGGATTATCTTGTGATAAGATAAGGTGTTCAAAAAGTGAATGCACCTTTGGATAATGGTTCAAGGTTCAAATAGCATCGAGTAGGATGGGATCAATGAAAACAACCCATGTCAAGATGTTCACCATAAAGAAGTGCAAAGTGCGCGCCAAAATTTTCCAAGATGAAGATAACTTGGATTATGGATGCAGATATATGAAAATGGATTGGATAAAAAATTCATGGATGAACGAATGATATGGCTGAAATGTTGGCTTTATTATGGATGTGTAAGATGCTTTCTCCTGAACTAGCGCACGTAGATGCTTGATTCTACACGTGACTCCTGTTTGCCAGGTTTTCATCATGGTACTTGTCCAAAGTGCCACCGAAATGGTTTTCGCTAGAGGACGATTTTTTTCTTTACTGTTTTCAATCATTTTTCTGAATTTTTTTTTTGTTTTTTGGAA
Organism: Sequoiadendron giganteum; assembly: GCA_007115665.2. NCBI lineage: Eukaryota > Viridiplantae > Streptophyta > Pinopsida > Cupressales > Cupressaceae > Sequoiadendron > Sequoiadendron giganteum. The sequence goes on from CM021108.1 coordinate 13,094,985, forward strand.
TCTTTGTATTTTTTTATTTTTTTTGTTGTCACCAAGACACCTGTTTGCCAGGTTTTCATCAAGGTGACCATTTTTTTAGGACATTTTTTTTTGTATTTTCCAAGAGATTTTAAGTTGATGCTGAACCACTTGGTGCTGCTGATGTTGATTCTTCTATCATAATGTTCCATCAGTATCCTGCTTGAAGAAGCTTCTTTTCCAAGACATGTGCACTTGAAAGAAACTTTTGAGATCCTTGATCTTCTTTGTTGATATCGGAGTTAACTATGTCTCTATGCGCACATTGTGATAGAGCACCTTCTGAATCCTTATGATGAAGGGTCGTTGCCAACACATGGTTAATGTGAGAATTGGATATCATGTGTGGAGGCATGGATGGAGTGTATTTAGGGATAAAAGATGGATTGGTTGATAGTTTGGAGCCTTTGACTCTCCAAACTTGGGAAGATGAGTAATAATGGGTGGATACGGAAGTGTGTGTGGATTCAGGACCAACAACTCGATACACCTTGTATGTTGCTTGAGAAGCCTGATTTTTCCTTTATGGAAATCTTTGATGGATACTTTTCCCTTTTTTATTTTCCCCCATAGTTTCTTTGGCTGATGGAGTTTGATTGGGATAATATTTATTTGTATTTTTTGGTATCCATATGTATTTGATTTGTCCTTCATGCTTCAGTACTTCCTTCTCTTTGATTTGATTCAAATATTCATTTTGATGTTGGTCCCAGTTTTTGGATGGGGTGATGGGTGGATGAAGATTCATGACATGGCGGGTTGTAGTATTGGCATTGGTTTCATTATTAGTATCCTTTGTGCTCCCTATGTTGACGTTTGCTCGAGATGAAGTTGCCCCCAATTTTGTGGAAATATTACTGATATGTTGAGATCCCTTGATTGTCGAATAACCAAGGCCTTGGTGCTTAGGATTGCCAAAAATTTGTACTGGTTCCAGGATACCCTATTCATGTAGGCCTAATCCTCTACCTTAATAATTGATCTGCTGAAAAAACCTATTTGTAACAAGATATGATTTACCTTGGAAACAAGGTGCTAATCCTTCTCTACTTTGTGGTGGATCTTCAAAAGTGACAACTTCCTTATTGATAAGATGATTTTCCCTTACAAAGGTGAGTGATCCAAGTTTATAAGTGACAGGATTGTCCATATGGGGGATGACTTCTTGATTGATATATTTAGCTTGATCTTGTGAGATATCAGATTATAGTGCTTCTTTAGGAGGTGTTGATGATTCACTATCCACAGAAAAGTCTTCCTCATGATCCATTCTTGATATTCTTTCACATAAAATTTCTGCTTCACAACTTCTGTAGAATCCTTCTTCATGATTTGTTTTTGATATGTCTCTGGATTTCTCTATATCTTGATCATGTTTATAAATGTTAAGAGCAGGAGACTCTTGTTCCTCAGTAAGAGTATGAGACTCTTGTTTTGAATGACGATCATCTGTGTGTCCATCTAAAGAAAGCATCTTATGGGTAGATGGAGGGGTATGTGCTATATGGATATGATCATTATTTGTGACATCTTGTAGGAGAGTGGCCATCACCTCATTGTAGTATCTTGCATATAAAAATTCTTGATCTTGATTAATGTCAAAATTGCTTTCAACATGCTTTGGATCAAGTTCTTGACATGGGTCAATTTCAAAATATGGATTGCTTTCAAAGGGTTCTTGGACATCATCATAAGGCATTGGAAGTGGCTCAATATCCTTTTGATCTTTGATTAGACTTGGATCAAATGGTGAGTTGAAGATTCTTTCACTGTTCACAACCATGAGGTCAGAGGATGTCAATATGTCTTGGGAGGGACCATTGCTAGACCTTGGTGAAAGATGTTCATCATGATTTGGAGTGAATTCTTGAGATATGTCCTCTAACTTATTAGGTGATGTAGAGACATTGTCAACATGATCATTTGTGGATGGATCTTGGTTTATGTCAATAGGATCAAATAATATCAACACTCCTTGAAATAGATCTTTGTAGGAGGGGTCTTGATCATGACTAAAAAATGGCTCTTGATGTACGTTGATTTGATCATCGGATGAGGCAGAAACGTCTTCAAAGTGTCCATTGATGGGTAGATCTTGATCATTATTTTCCACAATTGTGGTGGGAATCTGTTGCAAGATTTGTTGAGAGAGTAATGCTTGCATTTTCTGCTAAGCCAACAACGCTTGTTGTTGGTCGTGTTGTTGTGCCAACAATTCTTTTTGTTTGGCTTGTTGTTGAGCTGCTTGTTCATGGATTGCTTGCAAAAATTCCCAAAATTCTGCTTGCACCTACCAAGCTTGGTGTTGGGCTACTTGAGCCGCTTGTGCATCTTGTTGGGCAGCTAGTTGTGTAGCTTGTTGGTTTTGGAGCACCTTTTGGTGGGTAGCTTTTTGAACATCTTGCAACAAGATGGAGAATGAATTGTTCATGTTTTGTTTTGGTGGTGGTGGCAGTGGTGGGTTGGGAATGGTGTTGATTGTTGGGGTTGCTTGGATGGTTGCCATTTGTTGTTGCAATATCGATGGAAAAAAGGGGGGATTTGGTATGATGTTTTGATTTGGCATTATAGGTTGATTTAGGTAACTTTGATTTTGCATGGTGTTACCTTCACTTGGATCAATACCTAGAGTCATCAACATATTGCCAAGATTTTGAACAACATTGGTTTGATTTGCAAGCATGTCTATCCCAAAGTTCACCAAGTGTGGATTTGAAATGGTCATGTTTAGTAAAGTTGCACTTGGCATGTATGGATTTGATGGGATAATGTTGTTTGGAAAACTCATGCCTTAAGCATTTGGTTGATAGAATTATAGGTTTGGACTTTTATTTAAATCTATCATAGGAAAAGATGTTCAAGAATTTAGATTGGGCATGCTCATATTTGTACCATTGATGTTTGGAGGAGATAATGATCCTATGTATGGATTTTACAAATGCAAGTTTTGAAAATCAATTGGCATTGTGAGACTTGGATAGTTTGGTTGACTTGAATTGCTCATGATGGATGGATCAAGTTTATATTCCATGTCCCTCTTGTGTTGTGATCTTGTGTTAGGACCAATGATGAGATGGACGATGAAAGGGTGAGTGATATGGGTGTTTGAACTTCTAGGAACTTTGGATCAATGCTAGAATTTTAGGAATTGATTCAATTTGATAGTTTGGCTATGTGTGTTAAGCCAAACAAGATGATGGTAAACTTGTAAACCCTAGGAAGTTGTGTTATCCTAGGGAAAACTCGCATAAGAGAATGAATTGCCTAAGTGTGTTAAGCCAATTAAAGTGATCATGAACTAGTGGACCTTAGGAAGTTGTGTTATCCTAGAGGCAAATTTGTTCAAAAAGATTGATAATTTGACTAGGTGCATTAATTCAAACAAGGTGATGTTGATTTTCCAAAAGTCTAGCATAAGTGATGCTGCAAAGTTCCAAAATTTGTTGGTGAGATGGAATTTGATTGATTTTTGGTTGGATGAAGTGATGATTTTGATCCTAGATGACCCTATGAGGACTTACTTACAAGACCAAGGCAATGAAGAACATGCTTTTCCCTAGGAGTAATTCAAACCAAAAGACCAACGTTTGCATGAAAACCATAAGACTCAAAAGAGAACAAGCACATGTGTGGTTCAGTTGTTTGTTTATCTCGCTTAGATTTGGTTCTTTTTTACACAAGCACTTTCTTGATTATAATTTTTTTTCAAACTAAATGTCCAATGTCCTAATTTTCTTTTATCCCACAAAGTGTATTATGTGGAAATCAAGGAAATCAAAGGCAAAGGTTACCTATTGTTGACCTTAGTAAGAAAATTGAGATGAAATCCAAATGCTTAGAAGCCTCTAAGGATGAAATCCCTAGGGCAAGCATGAGCACCTAAATTTGTCAAAGGTATTTGCTTCCCTAAAGGGTTTGAAATTTTGGAGGTCTTGGGAATGTTCATTTTCAAGTGTTTTCAAAATCAAGCAATGTATTCCTTCTAAGCACTTTTACACTCCTAGGATGATGAGGCAATATCTTGTTGGGTTCCCACTTGGATAAATCCAGCTGTGCATATCTTGTGCAAATGGCTAAATGCTTGACCACACTAGCTCCCCTCCATGACACTCACTTATTCAGGTCAGGCAAGCATTAGTACCCATGAATCTCCCATGGCATACTTTCCATTTCCACAACAAGACCGTATGTATAACATGGGGCGGCTTCAAAGGACATGACCTTTTACACCAACAAGATAGATAAGGTTTAGGTTTATTTCTAAACAAGGGGTTCTAATTCGAGCATTTCGTTCATGGGGGATTATCCAACATCGGCAAGAGTCCATTTTTGTCCATCTCATCGGAATAATCCTCGTGATTCTTTAACTTTCCTCAAGAATCCACACTTATATACCGGTTGGAAGTCGCTTGGCTTTAGCGTGTTCCCGGTTGGGTCGTTCCCTTGGGTGATTACTTTTTCCCACAAGGCAGGCCCTTTAAGATAAACAATAGCGAACAAACATTATTTGTACGTTGATCAAATTTTGTTTAAAAACAAAAGGAGAACACTCGCAATAAGTTTTATTCACACTCGCATGTTTTGTTCATTTTTAAGTGCCCAAATTGAAATGTGGAGGCAATTTTTTTAACAACTTAATATTACCAAAATGTTTTTGATTCTCAAGATTGCAATGAAGCACAAGAGAAGCACATACACATTTTAGATAATATTAATTTGTAAAAAAAATTACAAAACATGGAAAACACTTGTTCATTTTAAACCTCAAAGCAATGATGACTTCCTTTTAAGCACCAAATGAAGTGTGAGTTTGCCTTGTTCAATTGTTACCCTTTAAACAAAATCTAGTAAATTTGCCTAAGGTTCTTTTTAGCCCCTTGGCAACTTTTGAAAAGAAATTTGATTTGTTTATTTTAGAACCCAAAATAAATTTAGTGTCCTAAGATCAATGAACTTATCAAATTCTTTAAAGAGTGTTGAAAAATACTTTGTACAAAATGAGCATGAGCATAATGAATCTCCTACTTTTTTTTAAAAAAGGAAATTTTCTTGTTCCTTTTAAACCCAAAATAAATCTAGTGTTCTAAGAGCATAAAGGAAATCAAATCCTTAAACTTGGAATTATAATTGCTTCCAAGAGTGTCTAAAGACACTTGATACAAAAAAGAAAAAGATGTCATAAGAAGCTTTGTTTTTGTTTTCTCCTCCCTTTTTTGATTTCCTAACCTGCAAAAGTGCTCAAAATGTTAGACGAGATCAAGAAACAAGAAGATATAGGGGTTAGATAAAAGATTAAGCATATAAACCCTAAAATTTAGACCAAGTTTCATGGTGTTTTGAAATTAGGTGAAAGTTTGAAAATTTTAACTCAATAAAAGTTAAGAAACACCTACACCATTAGATATCTTATGACATTCTACCCCAATTCAAAAAGAAAAGCTTTGAAAAAGACTAAAAAATACCAAGATACTGCCATTTTAAGTTCGAGTAAAAAAATAGGAAATCAAAAGCAACGCTATTTGCGAAAGTGGCTCTGTTCGACCTCAGAGCGGCTCTGTTTGAGTTTTTAGTGGCTCAATATAGTGTCGCACGGCTCTGTTTGAGCTGGGAGAGGCTCTGTTTGAGTTTTTAGTGGCTCAATATAGCGCCATGCGACTCTATTTGCAAAAACACAGCTCTGTTTGACCTGTGTCTACAAAAAAAAATGTTAGAAACCACAGAATTTAAAAAAAAATACTATTTAAATGCTTGAAATCCCCTCCCTCTAGTGCCAAAATGTGAACCCCTAAACCTGCAAATGCACAATAGCAACCAAACACATTAGTAGTTAGTTCAAATGCATGCAAACAAGTATGAGAGATTCCCCATAAAATCCATCTATTCAAACTAAACTAGGAAAATGAAGAACACAATAAATTTGAAACACAAGAGATTCAATCCTAATTAAGCTAATAGCATTATGATCTTATGGGGGAATTGGTGCCAATGAAGTGTTGCAATTGGCCCTTTCCCAATTCCTTAAGTAGCAATGGTGTGTAAATGAGGAATGTTCAAATCTCCAAAGAGATTTGAGCATAACCTTGTTGCAAATCTTGAAAGATGATTGATGGTTGATCGAAATGGGCAAAATTGGCTCTCAAGTTGAAGAGAGTAACCTTGCATATGCTTGTGGATAATGATGGATTTGAGTAGAGTAAGTTTACTCAAATTGTGGATGTTAGAATAAGAGGAAGAGTCTCTCATTTATAGTTTCCCAAATTGGAAGAATGATGGATTTGGATGAATGTGGGATAAAAGATAATCCAATGGCATTGTGCCATGTATCCACATGTGATTGGAGGAGGAATGAGCACATTTTGGTCAATGTGCATGATAAATACCATTGGATTCAAATTTGAATTTTGAATGTGACATGTTGGAGGGAGTAAGAAATGGAGTTAATGTCACTTGGCTCAATGCACAAGGACATGTAAGAGGCATTGAATGCCTTGTTGGAAGTACCCATCCACTTGCATTTTTGAATTCAAACTTGAGGGAATATTCCCTTTTGATGTCATGTGAGGAAAATAGAGATGAATTAATAAATCAAAGTATTTGATTTATTGTGCAACTTGCATTCTCTAAAGAAATTTAATGAAAGGGATTAAGTTAATCATGGTTTTGATTAATTTAATGAAGAATTAGATGATTTGACAATTTAGACTTAAATTTATGAATTGATTTAAATCAAATTGAGAGGAAATGATTTGATTTATTTAACTAAGAGGGAAGTATTAGATTAAATCAAATAAGGTTTAATTTATTTAATTTAACAAGATGAATTTAGAGAATTTAATCAAATAAAATGATTTATTTAATTAAATAGAAATGTAAGATTAATTAAATTAAATTGATTAATTTAATCAAAGGAGGTGATAGACTTAATCAGATAAATGACGATTCATTAGATTAAGGGATATAATTACGATGAAATGTTGAGAGTATGATTTTAGAGGAAATGATGTTAGCGATCAGGATCAATTGTGCCAAACCAGAAATGTACGTTTTCCATTTCTACGCTATATTTTTGAACAAATCTATCTATGGGTGCATCTTTCTTAACTTCTTTCTAACTGGGTTTTCTCTGGGGTAAACAACCAAATGATGAACTACTACTCTGCTAGGACTGCTGATTTCTCCTGATGTAGAGCAGTAGTGGGGATATTGAATCCTTCATCCTCCAATGCCTCAGAGAGATTTTCACTATTGGATGTGTCCTTTATTTTTACTTTTTTGTGGTTAGAGAGTGTCACACTATGGTTTTCACTCAATAACTCTGAGCTTCTTCTCGATATTTTTCTTTCGCGACTGAAGGACTCAATCGTCTCCCCATAATATGCTTGGGTGTCCAATGTGATGTCAAAACCCACCTTATGATCCCCACACAGAACTGTATCCCTTAGTCCCATGAATTCTGAGAGAGTCTCATCGTTTTCGAATGAGTCTAGAATTGGTGGTCCATGTTGGTCGTGATCGATGAGTTGAGGGTGTACTAAGGTGATTTGGTGGGTTTGTTGGTTTGACTCAGTGGGTGAGGCACTAATCATAAGTAAGATAGAATCGTCAAAAAGCATGGGTAGGCCTATTATTGTATCATCATCATCACTATTGGCGTAGACATCAGTGACATCAAAGGTGAAGTTGTCAAGCGAGATGCCTGTACATAAAGGTGGTCTAAGGGTAATTGCTGACACTTGAGGGGAGGACCTCACTGCCCTACTAGGAGTACCTCTACCACATATAGTTATACTCAGGGGAGTACATCAAAGGCCAAGGTTCCACATTCTTCTTTTTGCAGTGATGGGCTCCAGTTGTCCATGACTATTCCTTCCAAGGCTTTGGTTTCTATTGAGCCTTTTTGATATGTTGAAAGTTAGTACAAGCATCAAAGGGTATGTTAGCACCAATGATGACCTGAGTACTGCTTTCATAATGTTTTATGTATCAAGTTAATACAAGCATTGAGGTATAATTGAACCAAGATGACCTGAGTATTGGTTGCATAAACAAACAAAAGTTAACCATTTTGCTATGCAGATTCTGAAATGTCATCAATGATACATTATATAGGATGTCCCAAGAAAAAATTTACACAATAGTAATGATTAGCTTATAGACAGCAAGCAAAGAAAATTAATACTTCATCCTTGTGATTCTAGTTAAGTACATCATTGAATCACTCCAAAGATATGATGTCATCAAATATCAAAACAATAATTGCAACTTACACTTTTAAGTTTATCATTCATTTTATTCTGATTAAGATCATCCAATTTGTTTTAATCATCTATCAAAGTAGTCATGTAAGCTCATTTCAATTGAACAAGACTGTTGCTTCCGATACTCTGATTTTAGACACATGCTAATGACTACCTGCTAGAAAAGCTCCAAGAAGTGAACTACCCCCTAGTGACCTTGTACTCTGACTGCTCCTAGACACAACTATTTCTAAGGATAACCCTCAAATCATGAAGCCACTATGAGATCCTTGTCGTTCCAAGGAGATGATGCGATGTGAATGCGATGATGCTAATGAAAAGATGGATATGCAAGATGAATCCTAATAGATGAGAGCCAAACGATATCACAAGCAATGCCTATTTGCTAGGTTTTCACTATTTGTTTTTATTGCACTTTTCCTATTTTTATGATTTTTTTTACTATTACCAAGATGCCTATTTGCCAAGCTTTCATCAAGGCAATGATTTTTTTTTTTTTTAGGACTTTTTATAATGTTTTTAATATTTTCTCAGGCATAGAACTTCTTTGAGTGAATGTTGTTGGTTGGATCGTCAAATAGGTCCCCTTCTGTTGTTGACAATTGATATGCCCCCGATCCATATGTTACAATGATAACGAACGGGCCCAACCAATTTGGTTCAAACTTGCCTTTCTTTTCCTGATCCTGTTGATTTCGAGGGTTTTCTTTGAGAACCAAGTCACCCACTTCAAAATTTCGTGGTTTGACTCTATGATTGTAGCTGCTGGACATAATCTATTGATATCCCTTTAAATGATTAACTGTAGTTTGACACCGTTCATCAAGCAGTGAAGGAATCTCAACCTCCAATGGTAGAATAGCTTCTGCTCCATAAACCAAAGCATAAGGAATAGCACTCAGAGATTTGTTTGCCAGTAATAGTTGTCAAAGGAACAACTTCAATCCATTTATTGAAATACTCAGTGGCTGTAATGATAAATTTATGTCCATTGGAAGATGATGGATGTATCTTGCCAACCAAATCCAATCCCCACTGAGCGAAAGGCCATGTTGTGGTGAAGGGTTGTAATTCTTGAGTAGGAGCGTGAATGTGATTTCCATGAATCTGACATTTTGCACATTTCTTTACAAAGGTGAACGATTCTTTCTCCATGGTTGGCCAATAGTACCCTAATCTTACAAGTTTCTTTGCTAAGGTTAGTCCACTTGAATGTGTCCTAGAAATTCCACCATGTACTTCTTGTAAGGCCTTTTCTGATTCATCGCATTCAAGACATCTAAGGAGAGTGCCATCTAGACCACGCCGGTATAAGACGTTAGCAATTAAGGTGAAACGGGATGATTGACGAATGAATTTTTTTTTCTGATTCCTAGACAAACCTAAGGGTAAAGTAGTATCTTTTAGGTGAGTGTAAATTTGGCTATATAAGGAAGAGTCAGAACTCATCAGATGGCAAATGATTTGAGTTTCAAGATTTTCATGGGTGGGAGAAAACAATTGTTCCACTAGGAAATCATACCATTTTTTATTCTCTATTAACTGGAGTAGAGAGGCGATTGTAGCCATAGCTTCTACTGCTTTATTATCAATCTGTAGAATCTATATGAACTTGATATTAACAAAGTATTTCTTGAGATCTTCCACCATTATTTTGTAAGGTATAAACTTGTCATCTTTAGTGTGATATTCGTCATTGATTTGGTTTATAACAAGTTGTGAATCGTCATTGAGATCTTCCACCATTATTTTGTAAGGTATAAACTTTTCATCATTAGTGTGATATTCGTCATTGATTTGGTTTATAACAAGTTGCGATTTTTAAGTCTACTGCAATTCTTATGCCGATTATCAATGCCTCATACTCAGCTATGCTGTTTATGCAAGGAAACATTAGCTGATAAGATTTTGGGATTGTATGTCCTTGAGGTGTAATAAAAATAATTCCTACTCCTGAACCATGTTGAGTGTAAGAACCATCAAAGTAAAGTGACCATGATTGCTGGATATCTACTCTGAACACGTCGGCATCAGGAAAATCAACATGTATTGGGTGTTCTGCTGGTATCGACACTTCTTCTAATTGATCTGCAATTACTTGTCCCTTTATAGCTTTTTGATCCACGTAATGAATATCAAATTCACTTAGGATCATAATTCATTTAGCCAACCTACTAGTTAAGGTTGCTTTACTTAAAAGATATTTGAGTGGGTCAATCTTAGCCACTAGCTTTACTGTATGGGTTAACATGTACTGTCGTAACTTTTGAGAAGTGAACACCACTGCTAAACAAGCTTTTTCAATGAAGGTATAATTTGTGACTTGTTAGGGTTTGACTAATGTCATAAATAGCTTGCTCTTTTCCTGAGTTGTCTTCTTGTGCCAATAGTGCTCCTAAAGATACTTTTGTGGTAGCAATATATAATATGAGAGGTGCACCTTGTAATGGTGGAATCAATACTGGTGGATTCATGAGATATTGCTTTATCTGATCAAAGGTTGCTTCACATTTGTACTCCCACTTGAATGGAACATTCTTGTGTAAGAGATGTGTAAATGGTAAACTTTTATCTACCAGTTGAGCAATGAATCTTCGAATAAATTGTAATCATCCTAGCAAAGAGCATAGTTGACTAATGTTCCTTGGTGGTGGCATATCAAGAATTGCTTGTACCTTAGCTGGATCTACTTCATTTCCCTTTTCTGACACAATGTATCCTAATAACTTTCCATATTTTACTCCAAAGACACATTTCTTTGGATTAAGTCTTACTTTGAATTGTTCCATTCTCTTGAAGATTTTTGATAAGATATCTATGTGTCCTTCTCTGGTGTTAGATTTGGCAAGAAGATCATCAACATAATCCTCCATGAATGTATGCATCATATCATAAAAACCTGTTGTCATTGCTCATTGGTATGTAGCTCCTATGTTTTTCAACCCAAAAGGCATTACGTTCCAGCAATAGGTACCCCAAAAGATATGTGAATCTTTTTTTATCCTGATCTTCTAGTGCGATCTTGATCTGATTGTATCCTTAAAATTGATCCATCAATTAGTACATTGCATGTCCGGCAGTTAAATCAACAATCATGTCAATGTTTGGTAAGGGGAAGTCATCTTTGGGACATGCTTTGTTTAAATCCCTAAAATCTGTACAAATCCTAATCCTTCAGTCCAACTTTGAAACATGCACGATATTGGAGATCCATTCCGCATAATCCATGGACCGGATGAATCCAACATCTAAAAGTTTCTTTAATTCCTCTTTAACCAACAACGCAACATGTGGATGCATTTTTCTGAGTTTTTGTTTTATAGGTTTTTCCCCCAGCGTAATAGATGCATGATGCATGATGAGATCTAGATCCAATCCAGGCATATCTAGATAGGACCATGCAAAACTGATTTGGTTATTTTCAAGAAATTCTGTGAATCTGGGTACTTCTTTGTTTGTTAGAGATGTAGCCAATTGCAAAACTTTAGGTTTTTCCGTGGTACCTATATTGACTACCTCTATTGGTTCGATTAGAATGGAAAACCTTTCCTGATAATGCTCTAGAAGAGTGTCAAGTTTCCCATCCTCTGGCGCCTTTGAAAGGTTTTCACCATTGGATACGATTTTTATTTTTCTCTTTTCTTGATCTAATACTACCTTTGTTAGGTTTTCACCATTAGATCTTTCTGTCATTTTTCTTTTTTCTTGATCTAATACTGCCTTTGTTAGGTTTTCACCATTAGATCTTTCTTTTAGATTATTTATTTCATAGCTGAGAAACTTGGCACTTTCCTGTCGAAAACTCTGATCTTGTGATTCCCTGGTGGAACTTGTTTCAGGACAAGATTAACAAAGAAAGCTTATTATGGTTTTGTCATTTGGAAAAGTTGGAACATCAATGGGTGCTATTTGTTCCCAGTCAATAAGTTCAAGATGTACCAAAGGAAACAGATTATTAGGATGAGTAAGGTCACTGGCCGTAAGGGTCAGAATGTGATTGTTAACGTCATTATAGGGGAGGTCTAAGATGGTATCCTCCTGTGGATAATTTGTTTCACTTTGAATCAAATCGATCTCACTTGAGTCATGGTTGCTTTGTAGAATGTCATCAAATGGAGACCTTGAGCTTTCCTCTTGTATGAATGTGGGTGTGAACTTTTTTATGACATCCACCTTTTTATCCTTCCACAATTGATCATCAAAGATGGTGTCCCATTCATATTCATTGGAGTCATTGTCAGAATTGTTTTCTTAAATTTGCATAATAGTTTCAACTAACTCCTCATTTGATGGTATTTGTGCTACTTCTTCCTTAGTATCTTCACCATATCCTAACCCAAATTTATCCTTTGTGTGCATTGTTTTTAATTGGACAGGTTCAGCAATACCCTCTTTCCTTTTACCTATAGGGCCATTTCCTTCATAACCCATTTGTTGCATGATAGCATAACCCTTTCCATATTGTTTTGTGGGTAACTTAATATGTTGTACAGATTCCTCTTCATCTTTATAGAGCCAATCAAGAATAGCCCTATCTTCTACTTCATTTTTTTTGATAAATGTCCCATTAAACTTGGTAATGGGAGCTGAAGTTGAGGCTAAAGTTGTCGTTGCCTATTGTATGGAGGTTGAGGGTTGACCATGGGATCTTGGAGATATGGGTAAATTAGAGAGAGATAAAGAATACTCTCCTACTCCATTATCTTTCATTTTTAGCTTGGCGCCAAAATTTCTTATCATTTCACTTGCTTGTTCATGATACTTGGAGGTAGAGATGGCCAAAGCCTCTCTATTGTGTGGGACGAGCGTGTCCTGAGTTACTCTAAGATTAGAGAAAGTTTGGTTGCTAGTGTGATCAAGAGGTATTGTTACTTCTTGTCCATCATATGGAAACTTCAAACATTGATGATAAGTAGATGGAACAACTTGCATGTCATGGATCCATGGGTAACCCAATAGTATGTTATAGGTTAGATCCCGATCAAGAACCTGACCAAAGGTATTCTTCACAATAGGTCCCACTCTGGTTGGTAGCATGATGAGACCTTTTGAAGTTCTTTCTTCATCATTATATGCCTTAATTGTAATTTTCCTCTGTGGATCTATAGATTCTGTTGAATATCCTAAAGCTAGGACCAATTTTAAAATACAAATGTTTAATCCGGCTCTCCCATCTATGAGGACATGTCTAATGTGGGCTTTGTGTACCATGACCTCTAAGTAGAGTGATGAATTATGTGGATGATTTAAGGATGAATCATCTTTTTCAGAATATGATAAACATGTGTAGGAGGACAAGTGTCCCACCATGGCTTGAAATTTATTGATATCTAGATCAGGGGATACAGTTGTATCAACAAGTGCCTTTTTCAAAATGTCCTTATGTGTAGGTGATAACTTTAAAAGCTCCAAGATAGGAATTTGGGCTGATGTTTTTCGTAGTTGATCAATCAAATTATATTGATTTGGAGGGGGAATGGATGCTTTGGATGAGCTGCCCTTGACAATGATTTTGGTTTGTCCCCTTGTTGTAACATTGACCTCTTGATATTCTTGCTTACCTTTGATTCAGATAACATTGATTTGAGGATCATTAGTATAAATATGATTGATAATGACATTGTGGATGTTATTAACATTCTTGCCATTGTCACCTGATGATTCCCCTTTCAGATAATTAGGTAGCGGATTCTTGAATGCTTGATGGTCATTATTGACATTATGTCCCTCAATTGTGATGGTATGATTATCAATCAAATCTTGAACAATATTCTTCAACCCTTGGCAATTGTTCATTTTATGACCTTTGCACCTATGATAATCACATAAATGTGAGTCATTCCATGATGGTGGTTTAACTCGAGGCTCATAGTCTCTTTGTGGTGGCAATGTAATAGTGTTTTGATTCAATAATTCTTTGAGGATGGATTCCAAAGATTGGCCCAAGGGAGTGAAACTCCGTTGACTCGAAAAATATGACGATCTGGGCACATTTGAATTTTGATTATTGCCAAAATTATTTCCATGATTATTAGTCATGTTTCTTTGATTGGAGACATTGCCTTGGTTATTATAATTTCCAATATTGTTGCTATGTTGAACACCTGACACATTAAGGATGGTAGGCTTCGTATTCACATTGTTAGCACCTACTACCCCATCATTCACAACATTTTTATTTCGGGTCCAAAATCGTGACTCGTCATTGTTATTATTATGGTTGTTGTTGTTGTTGTACGAATTTGAACCCTCTTTATTGATTTTTAGAACTCCATGTTTGATCAATGCACCTTCAATAGTAATTGCATTTTCAATCAATTTTTCAAATGATTGAGGACAGTGAAGGTTTAGTCTATAACTCATTTCTTGATTAAGACTATCAATGAAGATCTCCATCTTTTCTTTTTTAGGAATAGGATAAGAGTATTTAGCAAACACCCTCCTCCATCTTTGCAAAAATGTAGTGAAAGATTCCCCTACTTTTTGTTTTACCTTACAAAGATCAAGCATGGTTATCTGGTGTTGGATGTTGTAGGAGTATTGTGATATAAATTTGTTTATTAACTCCTCAGAAGTTTTGATGGGGGGATTGATCTTTCAAAGCCACTCCATGGATTGTCCACCTAGACTTCATGGAAACAACCGCATTAAGTAGATATCGTTATGAGAAAATTCTAAACTCATATTTTGGAAATCCATTACATGCTCAATGGGGTCAGTTTTCCCATTATATCTATCAAACTTAGGAATTTCGCAATGTTTTGGAAAAGGAATCATTCGAAGACCGCTATCAAATGGATAAGGACATATTTCATCCAAAACATACTTCTTCATTGTAACCCCCTTGTATTTCTTTTATTTGCCCTTGTAATTCCTTTATCTGTTGAGTAAGGGCATCAAAATCATTGAGAGGAATTTCAGGATCCTCTTTAATACCTTATGTGTCAAAATCAACAAGTAACTTAGCTCCTTGATTAGCTAAGGAAAGGAAATATCTTTCCTTGTTTCGTTCTAAAATCCTTTCCATAAGATTATGGAATTGAGGATCCTGCTCTGCTTCTTGAAATTTTTCTTCCATTAACTCTTCAGTATTTGAAATGTTGAAAAGGTTTTCCTCCCTCTCACTATTATCACCCATGTTGTTCACTGTACTCTCATCTTTTTCGAGGTGCTTTCAAGATCTCATGGTAACAGGCATAAGCTTTACTCAAATTCTACTAACTTTGATCAAAGAAATGAAATAGTGCAATGGTTATGGATATGAAAGTCAGGATAGAATGAAGATTCTATAACTTAAAAGATTTTGAATCTTTAGCTCATGATTCCCTTATTGAAAGGATGAAAATCCTATTAGCGGGAATTAAGCAAAAGATCAAAAATAAAGATGGTTTTGCACTTAGTGGAGTTTGATCTTAGCTTTGTAGAAAGATAAATTGGATGAATGCCTAATGTGCTTGAGTTTTCTATTGCAAAATTTGATTTGGACGAGTAGCATATGTGATTGCAGGTTGGGGAATATAAGAAGAATGAATTTTTTTGACTATGGTTATGCCTTTGAGAAAGGGCTCTTCTTTGAAAGAAATCTCATGAGTATAAAGGTTCTACAGCATAATCGTCAGTGAAACCTCTAATATAGTTGTGATATCGATGAATAAAGGTTTTGTGCTCAAGCAGGACCTTTCGACTTTGATATAGAAATTTCCTTTTCTTCAATATCTTCCTATAACTGAGAGACTTATTGGGTTTTTTAATCTTTCTTTCTAGGGGCTTCTTAACAAAAGTTGCAGACTTCCAAACTCTGAGCATGGGAAAGACTAGACCAAAAAGACTTGATTTTTGAAAGTCAGAAAATCACCTAGGCTTCAATAATAGATGTGCCAAAACAGAGACTGAATGCACTGAAATAGAGCATAGATGCACCGAAACAGAGCATAGATGCATTGAAACAGAGCACAAATGTGCCGAAATAGAGCACCGATGTGCTGAAATAGAGCACAGATGCACCAAAATAGAGCACAGATGCGCTAAATTACTTCTGAGACCGACATGTTTTAACAATTTGATAAAATTTTCTCGTTTTGGATGATCTTAATCTGATTTAAATGTGACAAACACATCATAGAAGTAGATAGTTGTTTTGTTAGCCCTAAAATCTAAACAAAGAGTGTATGTTCTCGAGATTTACATAGGTTTTAAACAAGATACACACTTCAGTCAGACTCATTCTTAATTTGTCAAATAGGTCATCATAGTAATCATAGTCCACAACTTAAAATCATGTCAACTCACACAACCTTGTCACCCCCTAGAGGGCGCCCGTGTTTTTGTCTTTTCCAAGTGCGTACTCAAAGTGATGGAAGTGGATACCGAATCCCTTGAGCAAACAATCTGTGGTGACTATATGGTGAGTGTCTTGGGGGAAGATTCTTCCCTCCCCTTGCACCGTGATTAAGATAATGTTTGGATACTGACACGGCTGGCTTTCTACACTATGGTTCGTAGCAAGGGTATCCGTTTAGTGTGGCAAATAGATATACTCCCTCGAGAGACCTCCCAACCTTTAGAACAAAGTTTTTGGGGATGGTTATCCTACGCACTACTGTCAAGTTTGATTTTCATCAACAACTTTCTTTTGATTAAAGTGGGTTGGAAACCTTGGCTTTAGGTGTTCCCACTTAGGTCATTCCTCTTGGGTGAGTACTTTTTCCCACAAGAGCAGGCCTTCTAAAGGATGTAATAAAGTATTAAATTGCAGAAAATAAAAGGTAAGTCTAGTGTTTTGATCACCTAGTTAAGAGGAGAGCATAAACCTATTACCCACAATCACAACAAACAATAAGGGTTCAATTTTAAATCCCAAATTGACAAATTCTTTGCACTAAGTGAAGATGTTGCTTCACCAAAAACATGGGATTCATTTTAACCAAAAGAAAATTTATGTTTGGTGATTATCCTAGGATTGCTTAATTCAGATTTAAATGTCTACTTTAGGATTGCTTCATTCTGTTAAAAATAAAATTTGAAAAATCCTGTCCGCGGATTGCATCGGAATCATAATTTAAAATTTTTACAAGTGTATGAGCCGAAATAGGTCACGTATGCACTGAAAGATCTTCACAAGAATGCACTGAAATAGAGTGTCTATGGGTCAAAACAAGCCATGGACGCACCGAAATAGTTAACGTATGCACTGAAAGATCTCATAAATGCACCAAAACAATCCTCGTATGCACCGAACTTAGACTCGTATGTGTCAAAATGAATCTAAACTAATACACCAATGAAACATTGGATTAAAGAATATAAATTAAAGAAAGCAAAATGCAAACTCTAAATACAGGCAGCTCCTTCAAATTCATCTCATTGTCCTCTATCTCCAAGGATTCGTTTCAAGATGCTTGCTCTCAATTGTTTTAAACACCAGCTTGTAGAATGGCAGCTTGAGAGAATGAGATTAATGAAAATGCATGTGCATCTAATATGCTTTAAGCTATGAAATTGAAATGCTAATTAAATGCTAGAAATGCTAAAATATGACTATAATATTTATGTATGAAAATCTAGGATTTGAGATCCTTTTCAACCCACAACAGGGTTGTATTTATAGACTTTTGAAGGCTAGAATTTGATTAGCCAAGATCAACAGTTGAGTTCAAACTTGTTGAGATGAATGGTGAGAGATCAAGAATTCGAAAAGAAGATGGAAGTTTAAGAGACATATGGAAAATGAAGAGACAAAATGGAAGGTGTCTCCATAATTCAAATAAATAAATATTTAAATATGTGTGGGAAATGAAAAGCCACATAATTAAATATTTGAAAATATTTAATTATGGAAAAGAGAAAAAACTTTTAATTAAATATTGAAAATATTTAATTATGTGAGAAGAGTGAAGAATTTCAGAAATGTTTTAATTAAATATTGAATTTAGAATTTAAACTTGTGATAATTAATATAAATAAATTGCAAAATTTATTTAATTAATTAAGAGGAAGATAGCATTAATTAAATAAACTTTATTTATTTAATTAAACTAGAAGAATTGGAAAATGAAGAGGCCATAACACAAAACATGAGAGAATAAAATGTGAGCGAAATTCCAGTGCCATATTCCAAAGCACAGAGTCAGAAGAGAAAATTGAACTACAGGGTGAATTTTATCTTAAGCATCTATGATCTATATGAATCACATTATAATCCACATATCTATACCTTAATATATCCCTTCTTTATGAATCCTATTGTTATCTTGCACAAACTTACTGATTAACTATAGCATTTAACAGATCCTTTGAAATAGAGCTATCGTTAAACGTAATTCACAGTAAATAACAAATGAAGATCAACTAAAATCATCTTGGATCAATATTTCATTAATAATCCATGCAAAGTATCACAATAGGAGAGAAAACAAACTCAAAACATTCACATATTTAACACAAAAATTCTTAAGAACCCCATAATTGACCAAGTTCTCTTATCTGACTCAAAACCTTCTAAAACCTAGACTTACATTTATACTCTTTGTATTACTCAACTCCTATTTCTCATATCTCGCATATTTCAACATAACTCTCTCATGGCCCAAAATTCCCTTTTATAAAACAAGGGAGCCCACAAGCTTCAGGCCAAAGAGTACACATGTCCATTTGTTATTGGACTGCTAATTCCTAATTCAGTTACAAATTTATCATGCGACTAAAAATAATAAGACGAGAATCATCATTAGTTGTTATGGAAGAAAAGAAACCGCCCTCCAAAGGGCCACTTGTTCACATTGAAAAAGGCATCTTCAACTGTTGCAACACTTTATTCGGTCTACCGCCATTCCACAAGCTAGCTTCTCTCCTCTGGCAGTAGCGCGGCCCTATGGTCTCCTTGGCCAGTCCACAACCTAGCTTCTCTCCTCTGGCAGTAGCACGGTCCCACGGTCTCCGTGTGTGCTCCCTGTGGTACTGCAGTTTCCCTGCCATACCACTGACCCTTCTTAAACCTCTCGCGGTTGTGCGGTGACCCCGCAGTCCCGCAAGTCTGTCATTTATTGCTCGCAGTGGAGCGGTACCCCCATGGTACCGCAAGCCCTTCTTCTGTCGCCCACTGTGTTACAGTGAAGTGTCTTATGGCGGTGTTTCTCAGTGGACATCTATCTAGCGTTATTTAATATTTGAAGGACATATTTAATATGCTTAAGACAGTCTTTTAAATTTGATTAGATGATTAAATTTGGGAAAAAAACTCAAGTCTAATATTTTAATTAATGACATTTAATTCTCCTCTTTTCTAGTGAATTTCTATCGTGACTTTTGAATCTATTTTAGTGTTGCATTGATGTAATTTTAATAGGAGAACAATAGAAGAGAAAAAGTGGTTTTGCTCAGTAGTAGCATGTTACGCTGGAATAGCTCTATGTTTTTGAGATAAAATATTTAAGATTCAAATACAAATTTTAGTTTCTGAGTTATTTGTGTATCTGTTATTTGATATCTTATGTGTTTGTTATTCTCTGCCTCTGGCCTTCAAGGAACAAGAGAGAATGCTTCACGCCTTTAACATGCTTTTTTCAACTGTGGCAGACAGAGACAATGATTCCGACGCTCTATTCATTACAGACGACTATGATTGTTCTAACAGCTCCTATGTCCAGGTCTTTTTCTACATGAATTCCTTCATGCTTCAGATCCACACGACTGTTACCCAATCCGCCTCTCTAGAATGTAGCAATGCAATGGTAGGAGAGAAATAGAAAACACAGACATAAGACTATATATTGATTAAATGAAAACATCACATAGATTCTTTTATAAATCTTTTAAACTTCTGCTCATTCAAACAACTCCCACTGCATTCTCATGATATTGCTAGAGCTTCTGCTCTTTCAAAAATCAACATGTAACTACCATTCTTTATCCTTATAGCTCTGCCGAGCTGGGCTCCATTTGGGAGTGTATAAAAAATAAGACTCATACAATATATAGAGAATTAAGCATGACCTGAGGACAAAGGACTGAATATAATATATTTTGAAACACCCAGAAAATGTGTTTAAGTTGGCGTGAGTAAATATGTAATCAAATCAAATCTCTGCCAAAATCTATCCTCAATATTTGTCTTTAATGCTGAGATTGACTACGACCCAATGCTGATAGGGAGACTAACATGGAGAGAACAAAGAAAATAGGAGTAGTTAAGACTAGCACTTGCAGCCGAGGGAGCTGCAAGGAATACACTGATAGTATTATATAATTACCTCAATATTATTGACCCTATCTTTGCAGAAGATTTTCTCTCTTGAATATAGGGTATAGAATAAGGAGGCAGATCAAATTATTCCTGCATTGACCCTGTCTTTGCAGAAGATTTTTCTTGAATACAAGGTACAGAATAAGGAGGAGGTGGATCAAAGAAAAGTATCTATGAAGACTGTAATATTTACTTTCTAAGTATACACAAAAATATTTAGTATCTACTCTGTACCACACATGGAGGTTTGAGATAAAAATTTGGTTTTGATAGCAACAGTTGTGTGTATGCTGACATCTTGGTGACTATGGTCATATCTAGCCTACTAATCCTTTTTACACAATAAATTTATGCTTTATGTAATGTGGGATTTTGACAGTTATTGTTTTTGGGTAGCTACACACATTGGTACACAATAAATTTATTCTTTATCTAATGCGAACTTTTGACAGTGATTGTTTTTGGGTAGCTACACACATTGGTGTCTTAGTAATCCTATCCAATGTGGGTTTCTCATAATAATTTTCTTTGGGCAGCTGCACAGAGTAGTCATCATCATGTCGCAACTCTTTTTCCTGGGTAGAATGTTGATTTTCTTTGGGTAGTTGCATACATGAATCTCCATGGAATATTATTAGTGTTTATTTTATAGCTATTTTGTGGCTACACATTGAATAAAAACATTGTAATCTGAAATTCAAAACTGTCGAAGCACAAGATTCATATGCCAATATAGAGGGATAATGGGCTTTGATGGTATTCTATTCATGAGGCATTTGTGATTCTGATGTTTGTGTTCTGATGGTAAGAAGAATGTCCAAGCGTAGTCAAGGCACACAACCTGTTACGCATGCAAACTGTGTAAGGTCAAGGCATGTGAACTGCTCTGCAGAGTACCATGCCCCAAACAGAGGGCCACGAGCTCTCCATGAGGAACGTGGATGTTGGAATTTCTCCCAACTCCCGCCAAACTCTCTGGTTTCTTCCTCGCCCCTGCGCCTCGCGCCAACTTTCTTTCTGCTCGTGGTTTGGTGGAGTCACTGGACTACCGCGATCTTTTCCTCTCCTCCTCGCGGGTTCATGGTTGGTTGTCCCTAGCGTTCCCCCGCGTTACCACGGCCTAACCGCCATCAGTTCGCAGTTGTGCGTTTATCCTTCTGAGTAGTGTTTCCGCTGTCTCGTGGTTCCGTCTCTTACCGCCCGCGGTGATGCGATGTGGTCTTCTTCTCTGTGCCTTGCCCATCTGTTGACTGTGCCGGTGTTGTTACCGTGCCCACTACGGTCTCTCCAATTTGCTTCGTGGTTGGGCGGTGCCCCGTGGTACCGTAGTCTAGTCTTTCCATATGCACGGTAGCGCAAGATGCATGTTTTTTGACGGCGGCAGTTGTGGTTGATGTGCTGGCAGACATCTTAGCTTGAAGGACATCTATTTATGTCTATAGGACTTTTGTTTTGATATGTATTTAATCCGAACGGACTTGTTATGGCTGACATTATTTTTTTGCCTTTAATACTATAATTAATCTTTATCTGGCTATCGTGTAGTTTATTTAGGTCATGTGAAGTTAAATAAAAAAAGAGAAGTTGAATGGATGCGGCTCTGCAGTAGCCAAGTTTGAAGTTAAAAATGGAAAGCTGAATTGAAAGCGAAAGAAGTGTTTTGAAGCTGCAGCTACTTTGTGGAAAGAAGAAGTTATTGAAATATAATATAATCTTTAATATGTTTTGTGTGTAATTTTCTGTCTAAGTTTTATTTGTTGTTTGTTCTTTCTGCTTCTACTCCTACAAAGTGGTATTAGAGCTAATGGTGAATCTGTGTGAATTAGTCAATGTCTAGATTGTGAAAGTCTGTTATGTTATAAAGGTAAAAGAATCTGTGTAGGTCTTCCACTAAATAAGAGTTGGGTCAAGCAATCTGATAGAGGTTTGAAGAGGAACAAAAAGACTGTGGATGCCTTATGAGTCGTTTGAAGAGCCATGAATGGTCAAGTTCACTGGGAGTAGAGGTTCATCTCTTATGCATTTGAGGAAAAGCCGTAGAGTGTCTAGGAATTCATGTAGTGTTTCAGTCAAGAATAGTTGTTATGACTGCAAAGTCTCAGGAGCTAGTTTGAGTTTAGTAAATTTCAAATGTTTATGACTGGTTGTTGAGTAGAAGGCTGCAGACCTTCGAAAACTTCAGAGGGATGAAGTAAAATGCTTGAAGAAGAATTTGTGTGAAGAGCCAGAGGAGCTGTATGTTAAAACAAAGAGAAGAAGTTTTAGTCACAAGAGAAGCTTTCAGAATTGTCAAAAAGAAGCTGAGTTAAAGAAAAAGACTGTGTAGAACACCAGTTTCCAAAACAAACGAAGTGTTGCAGACCCAGTTGCTGAACAAGTGACAAACAAAAGCTGAAGAAGATTAAAACTCATTGAAGCTGCTATATCCCGAGAACAAGTTCAAAAGAGGTAAGCTGAAACATCCTGCTACAAATGGGGAAAGTAGGGAAAAGAGTTAAGAAAGAAAATGAAAGTTTGTCATCTGCAAAAGATGTTCTAGAGGTAGAGTTAATTTCTCTTAGAGATGAACTGGGTACTGTTAAAAGAAATAATGTGTGTTATTTTGAAAAGATAAAAGAGATGAAGAAAGAAAACTATTTATTGTTAGAAGAAAATGATGATATTGAGAAAGAACTGAGAAGGGTTAAAGCTAGAAATGAAGAGCTAGAAGATAGGTTGAAATCCCTTGAAGAGATTAAGAAAATAAATGAGGATGAAGAAGAAAGAATGAAGTTGTTTGATGAAATTAAGCAAAAGAATGAAGAATTTGAACTGAGAGCAAAATAGTTTGAAGAAATGGAGAAAAAGAATGAAGATTTGGGAAAACTCTTGAAAAGGGTAGAATAAGAAAATAGTTTACAGTTGAAGGAAATCACATAATTGAAAGAAGAAAGTGATAAATTTAGAGCTTGTAGAGATTGTGTGAAAATAAAATCCTCTGTTTGTGATGTCTCATGTGACACAACAGATTTGTGTTTTCATTGGATAAATCTGATTCTGTTATTAATGCTGATGATAAAGAGTGTAAAGATGAACATGATAAAGAATTTGCAAATATGGCTAGTTGTGATGAACATGATAAAGTGTTAAAATTTGCAAAAGATGTTAATTGTTTTGAAGAAAATGCAGGGTTAAAAATCATGAAAAGAATGGGTTACACAGGACAAGGTCTTGGTAAACATGAACAAGGGAGAAGAGAACCTATTGAGGTTGTAATGAGGCCGAAGAATGAAGGTCTCGGATATGATTCAGGAAAAGGAAATGCTGCTACAATTGTAGGTAAGTTTGTTAAAGAGATAAAGTGTAATGAGTATTCACACTATCATAGAAGAGGTCACATTAAGGAGAAGTGTTGGGATCTACATCCTTGCACGATTTGTGGTTCAAAGAATCACTGTGAAGAAAAGTGCTGGAGAAATATGTCAAAGTATGAATTTGGTTCAAAATGCATGAAGATGGACTGTGGATGGATTGATGATTCGGCTTGGCACAAGTTAACTGGTATGTTCAAGAGTTTGTATAAATGTTGGTATGTGAAGGTTAATAAAAATTCTGAAAGGTATGAAAGTTCACCTAAAATGAAAAATGTTTGGAGAGAAAAGAAGTTGCAATCTAATGAGTCACTTGCAAATAGTGAAGATGAAAATCTCAATTTAATGTTTTTTGAAGAACTGAAGACAAGAAACTGCAGTTGTAGCTGAAAGGGTAAAATGGTTGGTATCATTTTTGTGTGATAAAATTTTGATTGTTTTGAAAATGAGAAAACATTGCTGAAATAACAAAACAAGTTATGCAAGATGAAGTCACAAGTACTTTTAAGTTTGAGTGTAGATGGGTCATGAGAATGGTGTAATAAAATTAAAAAAAGTAGCTAAAGCTACCACAACAAAATTTCAAGTTTGGGACAGCAGCAGCTGTTAATGAAACAATTAAAGAAATGCACTTGGCTATTTTGAAAAGCAGGTATGAAAAGGGTCAAGAAAAGAAAGTTGTAATAAATTTCGGTTGTGCATTGGAGAGAAGACATAATATGGATGGATATAATTATAGAGGTCACAGCCACATCGGTTAGAGGAAAAGAGAGAGTTAATTTTGTAGTTTAAAAAAAACTGTCGGTGGAAATTGCTGATCCAGATATGTCCAAATTCAAGGAGACATGATGGATTACAGTGGTCTTGCAAGCTACCTAAGAAAAGAGGTGTTTCAGATTTGAAAAATAAAGATCATTTTTTTTTGGATAAAGTGTGAAGTCATGAACAAAGAATAAGAGCCGCAACTCTCAGAGTTACAACAAAAGCATAAAGAAAGAAAGTAAGATGACACAGAAATCTGGAAATTGTTTTGATTAAGAAGCAGTTTGAATAGTTACAATAGTAAAAGGAGTCATGTTTTGTATGGCAGCAACCACAATAGAAAATTTTTTAAAGAGAAGTTATTTTCAATGGAAATTGAACAACGAAAGGAAGAGCTTTTAGAGAATGGAATAACACAATAATGCAGCAGCATTCTATAAGTAAAAATGAAGACAACATATGCAACAAATGATATGAGTCCCTAGCACCAACAAAGTGCCACTATGGGAAGTGATGAATGAATTTACTTCAGTTAGTTTGTGGTAATCTGAAACCACCTCAATGAAAGAATGAAATTGACAGAAGTTAAGAAAGAGCAAGTTTAGTGAATTTCCATAAATTGAAATGTGTTTAAATCAGTTAAAGCTGATCAAGAAGAGTGTGTTGTGCTACTAATCTGAAAGGGCCAAATTGAAAGGAATGCTAATGTTGATGTTGTGCTGCTATGTAAAATTTGGTAGATCCAGAGTTTATGAAATGATTATAAATCATGTCAGAAGACTAGTTTGTTATTGCCAGAAGGCAGTTGACAGAAATTTGTGAAGAAGGCAGATTAAAAATGAGTTTTAAAAAAAAGGGATTTCTACAGGAAACCACAAGTGCTTTGCTAATAGAAATGGAATTGTTTGATTGACAAATTCAGGAAGTTCTATTCCTTGAAAGGAAGATATCAGAATGAATTGAGAAGATTTTAAAAAAACTGAATCTAGCTTACACAACAAGAAGATCCAAGGAGATTTAAGACTGTCAAAACAGTCCAGAGATTAAAGATTTTAACCAGGAAGAAACTTTCGTCAAAAAGTTGTAGTGTGGATAAGAGTGAAAAATTGCAATTGAAAACAACAAGTCAGAAGACTTACATACAATCATAATTCAGAATTTGTATTGGCTGCAAATGGTCAAATGATCCTGAAGAGATCATAGGCATCATGGAATGAAGCTGAGAATCGGCACAAGAAGATATTCCACATGGGAAATCAAAGTATGGAGATGATACAATTAAGGGGGAGTTCATTTTTGGTTTTAGCTGGACAGAGAAGCGGAATGCTTACTCTTTGAGATAGATCGAGGAATTTTATTTGGAACTGACTTGGCATATTTGCTGCAGAAGTTGCGATCAAGGGAGAGTGTTGGAATTTCTCCCAACTCCCGCCAAACTCTCTGGTTTCTTCCTTGCCCCTGCGCCTCGCGCCAACTTTCTTTCTGCTCACGGTTTGGTGGAGTCACCGGACTACCGCAATCTTTTCCTCTCCTCCTCGCGGGTTCACGGTTGGTTGTCCCTGGTGTTCCCCTGCATTACCACGGCCTAACCGCCATCAGTCTGCGGTTGTACATTTATCCTTCTGAGCAGTGTTTCCGCTGTCCCGTGGTTCCGTCTCTTACCACCCGCGGTGATGCGATGTGGTCTTCTTCTTCGTGCCTTGCCCGTTTGTTGACTATGCTGGTGTTGTTACCGTGCCCACCGCGGTCTCTCCAGTTTGCTTCGCGGTTGGGCAGTGCCCCGTGGTACCGTAGTCAAGTCTTTCCATATGCGCGGTAGCACGAGATGCATGTTTTTTGGCAGCGGCAGTTGTGGTTGATGTGCTGGCAGACATCTTAGCTTGAAGGACATCTATTTATGTCTATAGGACTTTTGTTTTGATATGTATTTAATCCGAACAGACTTGTTCTGGCTGGCATTATGTTTTTGCCTTTAATACTGTAATTAATCTTTATCTGGCTGCCGTGTAGTTTATTTAGGTCATGTGAAGTTAAATTAAAAAAGAGAAGTTGAATGGATGCGGCTCTGCAGTAGCCAAGTTTGAAGTTAAAAATGGAAAGCTGAATTGAAAGCGAAAGAAGTGTTTCGCAGCTGCAGCTGTTTTGTGAAAAGAAGAAGTTATTGAAATATAATATAATCTTTAATATGTTCTATCTAAGTTTTATTTGTTGTTTGTTCTTTCTGCCTCTGCTCCTACAGTGGATTCTTCAAACTATGTGTGTGATGGAAATATAAGATATTAATTCGCTATACGCGTCTAGCTTCATTTGTCATGGAACCTATTATATTCAAAGAGATCCTCAATTCATTTGCATAACAACAGCTGAGGGAGATAGGTATTGGTTCTTATCTTTAAAAAATACTTGTGAAAAAGAGAACATTAAACAAATATATTATAAATGTTGCATATAATTAAATGATTATTTGGATGGGTAACGTTAATTGATTTTGTGTGGTGTGTAGTGCTTTAGATTTTAATGCAGATAGATAGTCTGTTGTATTTCAATTGGGATTGAAATATACAGATGTCATAGTAAGATATTTATGACTTTTCTTAATCATTGAATTGAGATTTTATCTTTATTTATCTTAGTTATAGGGAATTTTTATTTTGCACAAATTTCTCACAATAATGATGATGATTTCGTGATTGAAATACATATGTCATGGTGTAAGATATTTGAGATTTGACCATTTTCCATCCACTTTCACTCTCCCACGTGCTCTCGCTCTGCCTTTTTTCATTTCTATGCCCTTGAACACATGCTTATTGAAGTCATTGGGGGTCAGGGGCAGGGGCAGGGTTAATGACTGTTTAGTGTGCAATTATCCACAACCTGCATTATTCCCTTCTACAGCAGTCGGTGCAAAATAATGGTCAATTTCAACCACAAATAATTAAACCAAGCAGCTTCTCTCAAAATTAATGTAAAAAAGGAATCTGCAATGTTGGTGATCTTTGGGACTTTCATACTATGAGTTGGTTATCTTGGCACTCTATCAAAACTCGATTTAATCTTAGTAATCAATACAAAGTGTTTTTGATCTTTGTTCAATCTTTGGTTCCACTTGAGTTGACTATGAAGATGTGCACTCCTATCCATTATAACTTTTATAAAGATTGGTTATGGCTGTCATCTTATCCTTTTCTTTTACTTCCTTTGAAAAAGGTGTACCTTCAGTTGCTCCCAAATTTGTTCTTAAGTGCTAGATTGAACTCCAAGTGGAAGTGCAGGTTCAATGAAATTTTTTGGTGTAAATTATCTATCCAAATTTGAAAATAAAAGGCTAATATTGACTCTCAATTAATTGCTTGGAAGATTTTACATTACAAACTGCCCATTGATGACAGGTTGAAATGTATGATGATTCAACCAATTAATTGCCCTTTTTGTCAAAAGAAAGAAAATTTAAGGCATATCTTTTGGGCATGCCAATCCATTAGAAGGCAATGGAATATAGTTTTCCATGATCTACCAGCTATCTATGGGCATAATCTAAATTGGAAACAAGCTCTTCTTGGGGTCGGGTTACATTGGAATGTCATTGCTGATGGAGTTAGGCATGTCATTTTATCTTTTATTTGGAGAAATAGGTGCAAAGTTGTATTTACTAACCGTAGGGATCACTAGGGAGTTATATTTCCAGGGCTTTACTCTTACATTTTTTATTGTCTGATTTCTCTTTTTTCTCATCTACAGACCAAGGCTGTGAAGAATTTAAAGATTGATGTCCAAATCCAACAGATCAAACTTCAAGTTAATCAGCTACTCGGTGAAAAAAGGTCATTGTAACACAGGGGTTAAAGTCATACTTTTAGGATTGAAGTAGTTTCTGCTTTAATGATACTGTTGTAGCTGTTAGTCATGTAATTTTACTGTTGTAGCCTTCTTTTTTGCTGTTTTGTATCTGCTATAACTGTTGATGTTAGTGGTGTTTTGAACCAGCTGACTGTTTCTGCAGTTTAATACTGCAATTTCTTTGTATTTTGCATATTATTAATACAAAAAGAAAAATTAATGCAAAAAAATCCATATTTCAAAATTCATGAAGTAACTCAATGGGATCAAAATGGTCTTGAAAAGTGAAAAACAATAATTATTTATCATTTTTTAAAGTTTTCTATGTTTTTGGGTATTTTTTTGGGTTCCCAATATTGTTTAAAAATTTGCCCAATAATCCCATGAAATTGAAGCTGTTTTTATTTTTTCGTATGCTTTTGTTTCTACCGTTTTGATTATAAAGGAAAATATATTAAAAAACCACTATTAATTCAGTCCACGTTTTGTTTTTTAGTCTCCAACAATAGGTGGAAAAGTATTTTCTAGAGTTCTGATTACAAAGGGAAATCTATAAGAAAATATTTATAATTCAGTACACATTCTGTTTTCCACTCTCCAACAATAGGTGGATTGTTTTCTAGTCTCCAACAATAGGTGGAAAATTATTTTCTATGGTTCTGATTACAAAGGGAAATCTATAAGAAAATATTTATAATTCAGTACACATTATGTTTTCCACTCTCCAACAATAGGTGGAGAAGCATCTATTAGACAAGTCCTTCCTTGTTTCTAAGTTTGATTTCTAGAAAGCAAGTATTTTAAGAAGCCAAGATTTTAGATCATTAGTTTAAGTGTTTTCCCAGGGATTCTTAGACATAATCACAAACTGATATTGGTGACTAAAAATTAGCATAGTACTTTACTAGAGGGAAGAACAAATAGATTCAGGTGAGCTTAAGATGAGCATAGAAAGCAATCACCGTAGACATTGAAAAACTGAGACAGACAACAAAAGGCATAGCCCAGAAAAGGTACTACAAGAATATAAAGTAGAGGCCATGGAGGGACATAATATAAGATTTCAAAGGGTGTACCTCAAGGTCCATAATTGCCATGTATTTATGTAAAGGAGCTACATATTGATGAATATTATTCATGATCTTCTTTGCCTGTAGAAAGAGACAATAAGTACAGTAACCAATCTAATTTTTACTATAAATAAAGACAAATCACATGGAAGAGATAACAATTTTCATAAATATTGTAAAATCGATTCAAAAAATGCAACTGATCTTCTCTTGAATTTCACTATTCACTTGTATTTCTCTCTAAGGTTTGTTGGGATTCAAATCGTAAGTATTACATTGTTCTTCAGTTTCAGGTCCAAAATTGAAACATTATTGCATCAAAACCTTAATTATTGCATTCAAACCATAATTGTCACAAGTCCTTCAGTTTTTGTTCACAAACAAAATATTAAAACATCAAAACCCTAAGTATAATTCAGCAGCTATGATTGTTCTAGCAGCTCCTACGTCCAAGTTTTTTTCTGCATGAATTCCTTCATGCTTCAGATCCACATCATGACTGTTACACAATCCACCTCTCTAGAATGTAGGAATGCAATGGTAGAAGAGAAATAGAAAACAGAGGCATAATACTATATATTGATTAAGTAAAAACATTACATAGATCCTTTTATAAATCTTCTGAACTACTGCTCATTCAAACAACTCTCACTGCATTCTCATGATATTGCTAGAGGTGCTGCTCTTTCAAACATCAACATGTAACTACCATTCTTTATTCTTACAGCTCTGCCGAACTGGACTCCATTTGGGAGTGTATACAAAATAAGACTCATACAATATATAGAGAATTAAGCATGACCTAAGGACAAAGGACTGAATATAATATATTTCGAAACACCCAGAAAACGTGTGAAAGTTGGCGTGAGTAAATAAGTAATCAAATCAAATCTCTGCCGAAATCTATCTTCAATATTTGTCTTTAATGCTGAGATTCACTGCGATCCAATGCTGATACGGAGACTAACATGGAGAGAACAGAGAAAATAGGAGTAGTTAAGATTATATTTCCGACATAGAATGCAACTCTGATACCATATCATATAAAATGCATAAAAACTGGGTATTTTATTATTAGAAATAACAGGTGCATATATAGCAGAGGAAGGGAAGCGGTTGAGTATAGAAGAGGGGCGGCTGGCCAGGTTAACTATATACACCCGCACACACTACAAAGTAATACATTATACACTATTTTCTGACAATTTGCATCAATTAAAAGACTTAGTATATTTAGAATGGTCTTAGCCATAGTAACATAAATAATTCAAAAAATTAGATGTATATCAAATCAATATTTTGGAATGGTTTTGAAAAAGTGTATGTCAACCAACTATTAGACTATGAAAATATATTTATATTGAAAAATATCTTTATAGTTACAAGCAGTTACAAAACAGACAGTTGCAAGCTCGCATATGTAAGTAAAACTCATGTAGATACAAAATAAAATCAATTCTTATAATTTCAAAATCTCCTTATCTCCAATAATTTCTTTTCATTTATCATTTCCAAAAGTTCATGCCCAACTTCATTATTTAATCCTTTAATGCAACCTTCTGAATATGCACTTGATTGTTCAAGGAGCTCATCTACAAATTTGTTCACATCAACATTAAACACCTGTCTCCACTGCAAAACCAATGAAAATGAATAAGGCAAAGAATGTAAAGAACCGACATACTTACATATTGTTTCAAAATTGTTGTAACCAACCTCATTTATTAAATTCATGTCATAATCTGTTCCAGGATAATTTAACCTCCTCTCTTGGTCACGTGTGACTAGCATAGCTTTGTCCGAGGACCTGCATACTAATTGTTTATAACAGATATACAACAAACTATATGCAACCAATATTAATTATAAAATATGAAGCAATTTTTTTAAAACACTGACCTTGCTGCAGCCTCAGCAATAAAATGTCGACCTAACATTAAAATAAAAAGAATTTATTAAAATTATACAATAGTTTTTAATAAAACGAATATTTATATTAAAAAAAATTAAATATGTTATATTTATTTCTATAGTATATTTTAATATAATAAAATATGATTTTTAATATATAATAAAATTTTAAAATATAATTTATAAAAAAATTTTAAAAATTTAAATCTTTACAGTTTATTTGTTGAAAGGTTTTCTGATTAACTTTTTTTAAAATCTATTTTATTAACAGATTATTTGATCTTGGCTTAACAATTAATAATATATAACATTCAAAATAATGAAACTTTTTCTATTATTCACTTTTTTTATTAAAAAAATCTTCTGCATTCAAATAAATTTGGAAAAAAAAAACATTATAAACTCACCAAGACTTACTGGATATTTATGGTTCTTAAGCCTGCAGAGAAATGACATTCAAACATTATTAGTGTTCTTTTTAGTGAAATATATTGTTTGTTAGACATTTTAGGAATTCATTATTATTGAATTCAAAACATCTTTTAATATCACCCACAAAGTTTTCAATTAACCATTGAACCATAAAAAATTAACCCATAGAAAAATAAAGTCATCCTAAATATGAACTAAACAATATGACCTGAAATCTTGATATGACATTTTTCTTCAAGAAAGATTTAATTAAAAACTAGCATCAAACAAAAAAAAAAAATTAAAGAAAGAAAATTAATAGAATACCATATATTGGCTTGCCAACGGCCACAGCTATCACTGACTCCAATGAATCCACCACTTTTTCTTTTTCTACCCCTAACTCTCCTACCATAATCGTTAGGTCTGTTTGAGTTAGGATCAGTGTTCTCCATGCCATTATTGCAACTACTTCCTGCAACTGTGTCTACATCAACCCTAGATTTACTGAGATTGATTAGAATCTCTGCTGCAAATTGAATATCATTCAATTCACAAGGATTTTCCTCCTGATTTAGTGCTATCTCAGAAGCAGCACTAGACACATTTGCATTAAGATTTTCTATTATTGCAAAGCCTGCACAATGTAAGAAAACATGTTAGCACATCAAATATATCTAAAAATTAGTACATCACTTAAGAAAGTTGGAGACATTGATATATAATGAACAAAAGAGGTTTCAATATCCTTCATCGTATAAAACTGTCTATGAGACTAGGGCTGGCTTAACCAGCACATTCCAAGTGAACTATGTTACGTAAAGATTTAGTCACATGTAACAAACATTTGCACAAACTTATTATTAATTATAATAATAATAAAAAATATCAAATGTAAAGAAGCAATCATGTCAGAATCTCCATTTTACTTGGTGCCCAATTATCTATTGTTGATGATAATAAAAAATAATCATTTTTAAACCTGTCTCTAAGTTTTTCGCTGCCATCGGTCCCATGATAGATTCACAAGGTCTCTCTCAACTATCACTGTGGATGCTTCAAAATCAAGAATAGCTGAAATTGCAACACCACTAGCTGACAAATACGATAGGAAGTTCTTGCCTACAAATTACCAAATCACAAAGATCAATCTAGGTAAGCAGACAAGGGAAGATAATATCGAAGGAATGCACACAGATGTGTCAGCTATTATGCCTAGCCTAGATAGGGACCAAAAAACTCAACAAGAATTGAAAGAATAGATCGCTCAACTCTGTTCCTACATCAAGCAACTAGTGCATCCCCTGAAATCCATGGATGGACCTCCTCTAGATTCAGTGCTCATCAACCAGCAAGAGTCATTCACAGTGAAAAAAATGAACTGCATTGCAACATCTTCCAAGCCATGCATGGGAGACCTATACTCTTATTATGGTTGTAGAATCATAGATGAAGCCCTAAGCGTGCATGATAAAGTTAAAGCAATTGGGAGTAAGGTGGAGACATTCAAGTTGAACTTCAAGAGGAATTAGATACAATGGACATAGATGAAATTTGAGATCCTCGTGAAGGAAGGTGTACTAAGAAGGAAAATTATTCAATGTCGGGTCTGTGGATAGAGATGATGAACTTGACAGTGGACAAGCTAACTGCAATTCATATTTATGGAGTAGGCATTGTTTGCATTAATTAATGACCATGCCATATCAAACAACTTAAGTTACACAATGTGACAGAAATTTGAAATAAATTAATCAAATTCAAAGCCTACATCAAATCAACATTACAAATTCAATGCCTACATCCAACCAACATTATAAATTCTATTGAGCAAGGTTTCTGACATTATGTCCTATTCTTCGCAGCTTCTCAAGCTGCCCATCACTGACTAATTTGTCTCTACATACCTGTCACAGGCTCTTCCTTTTAAACCTTCATGCTCTAGAATAGGGTAGAATCATGGGAAAAGGTATGATATTAACCATCAAATACATAAAACTCAAGCCCTAAAGATTTTAGTTCAACAATGAAGCACAAATGAACATAGAAACATAAACAATAATAAAACAATACTATCACACTTCATATATGTCATGGTTGATCACCTTCATTGCTGTTCTCCATTTTTCTTTATATGTTTGCTTCCCCTCAAACTTGCAGTATGCAAAAATAGCTTTGTGGTAATGATTGCAAAATATCAAAGATAGTGGTTGTCTAGTTAGAGTAGAATAGAATAGAATGTGGTCTAAAATGAGGATGAAATGTATCTTTTATAGAAAACCAATTCAAAATGAAGGGTCAAGATTAAATGATGAAGATCAATGGATGAGATTGCTTTGGCAAACAAGGAAATAGGGTTAGGGCAAAAATAAAGTTTAGTTAAGGATGGATGGTGGAGATTAAAAGGTAATAAAACCTTTATCAAGGATGGAGGTTAATTGAGATAGAAGATAAGATTTGACACAAAAAAAGAGGTTGTTGGAATAAATTAAATGATTATTAAATTATTTAATTTAGAAAGGAAAGTAAATAATTAAATGATTAAAATAATTATTTAATAATGAGGAAAAGAGATTTATTTAATTGTGGAAAAAAAGACTAATAAATAATTAAATAATTAAAATAATTATTTAATTATAGTAAGAAAATGAAAATAAATAATTAAATAAATAAAAATTTATTTAATTATGAAATGAAAGAATTAATTAATAATGTAATTTATTTAATTAATCGAATAATTAAAATTGTTTAATTATACAAAAAAAAACAGAAAATTGTTATAAAAAATGACATTTGCAAACTTAAAACATTAACATCTCTATATTCATACTACTTTCTTCTTGCTGCCAATACAATATAAAATATTTTTATGCTTATTTAAATCTGCTCTTGATGAGGCTCGATTCCCTCATTAATTATTTATTTAAAAAAATAATAATTGCCTCTAACTCACGCAATGTAGGCGCCTCTTTCCTCTACCTTTGGCTATGTAGGAACCTCCTGGCGTGGCTTCTTGTTACCCACGTTGCCTTCCCACGTAGCCCCAATCTCTCCCACTCTTGGCATTAGCTGCCCTCCTTGTACTTAAGTGAGTGACGGTGTCTATATCATTGCCAATGCCAACGCAAACCAATAATTCATTGTCATATCGCCAACTAAGTTTAGATGTGAATCTCCAAATTTATGCATGGAACAAAACTAAGTTTAGATTTTTAATTTCTTACCAAGAATTCAGATTCTTTCAAAAATTTGTAGAGATAAGTGTTGATAAGTGTATCAATATTATTGAACTTTCCACCAAATATTGTCTCAAAAATTTTAAATTTTAAAATTTGATCAAATTATCAGCCAAAATCGTGAAATGATTAAATATTCAAAACTGTTAATTTTATAACTTCAAAAATTTCATAATCAAATTCAGGATGCAGTCTAAATTTTGTGAAAAATACCTCCTACTTATCAATTGATGAGCTAAGGGGGTCTATAATGAATGCTTCATAAGGCACAACACTTGCTGAAGGTTTTGCATATGGAGTTGCAAGCTAAGTGGGCTTCACCTTGGGAAAAACTCAATGGTTAAATGTGCTTGAGCTGGAGTAGTAATGGGATGGGTGACCTCCCAGGAAGGCCTAGTTCTTCACCTCTCTGAGCATCACCTAGATGCAATGAGTGCTAGGTGAACCATTCACTATTATGAGAGATGGGCTCTTCTGAATCACTACTCATCAAACATGGGTCAATGAGTTTGACTCATAAAACTACACGGTTGAAACCTAACAAAAATATCACAAATTGACACGTTGTGGAAAAATACCTCCTAATGAATGTTTTGCAAATGGGGTTGCAAGATAAGTTGGCTTGACCTTGGAGAAAACTCTCTGGTTAAGCGTGCTTGAGCTGGAGTAGTATTGGGATGGGTGACCTCCCGAGAAGGCCTAGTACTTCACCTCTATGAGCATCACCTAGATGCAATAAGTGCTAAGTGAACCATTCACTATTACGAGTGATGGGTTCTTGTCAACCTCTACTCATGAAACATGGGTCAATGAGTTTCACTCGTAAAATTAAACGGTTGAATCATAATAAAAATATTTCAATTTGACACGTTGTGGAAAAATACCTCCTACTTATCAATTGATGAGCTAAAGGGGCTCTATAATGAATAGTTCATAAGGCACAACACTTGTTCAAGGTTTTACAAATGGCGTTGCAAGCTAAGTGGGCTTAAATTTTTGGAAAAGTATATGGTTAAGCGCACTTGAGCTAAAGTAGTACTCAGATGAGTGACCTCTAAAGAAGGCTTAATGCTTCACCTCTATGAGAATCACCTAGATGCAATGAATGCTAAATGAACCATTCACTATTATGAGAGATGAGTTCTTGTGAACTACTACTCATGAAACAAATTTTAATAAAAATAAATATTTTTACCACTATTCAAATATAATAGCTCATTTGTATAATAATCTATATTCTGACTAAATTATAATCAAAATAAATCATATTATGCATAAATAAAAATTATGAGAAAAAGATAATTATTAGGAAAATAATTAATAATAAAAAGAAGCTTTCAAATTATAAGAAAGTATAAAAATTTATATTTTTCTAAAAATGAATCGAAAGAGTAAATATAAAAGAAACCAAGAGGGTAAAGAGAAGGATAGAGATCTTGTAAAGAATCTCATTCCCAAGAAAAGAAGTTGCCCTTAAACTAGAAGCATATTTAACAAAAGATGAAATTACAAGGGCTATCTTCTCTATGCAAAATGATAGATCACTAGGG
The DNA here is from genome assembly GCA_007115665.2 of Sequoiadendron giganteum. Classification (NCBI taxonomy): domain Eukaryota; kingdom Viridiplantae; phylum Streptophyta; class Pinopsida; order Cupressales; family Cupressaceae; genus Sequoiadendron; species Sequoiadendron giganteum. Next base: position 13,131,632 of record CM021108.1, read on the forward strand.
TGGGATGGGCTTTATGTAGAATTCTATAAAGCTTTTAATGATTGGATAAGCGAGGACTTATTGCAGATCTACCAACAGGCTCTAAAGAAAGGATCCCTAGGTAAGACATAAATAAAGGAGTTATAAAGCTTTTACCTAGAAGGGGAGACATGACTCTGATTAAAAATTGCAGACCCATTACTCTCTTGAATGTATCATACAAAATCTTGGGAAAGGTCCTTACCCTGAGATTAGTAGAAATCCTCCTTATGGAGAGCCTAGGAGTTGGTCAAGCATAAGATTAAATTTAAATCTTGCAACATTCAAATCGATGGCAACACTAAGTGCCAACCCTACTGCTCCCCATGGTGCAACCTAAAACATAAAATTAACTCGCTTTCCCTCCTATAGGGATGCTTAGGAGAAAAATGGAATCAAGAATGTATTTGCACCTTACATAATATCCTTGAGAATAGTCACCTTAAAACCCTTGACAAACTAGCCTATGAGTTCAATCTGGATATTTCTAATCCTAGGACCTTTAACACCTTGGCTGAAACTTGTAAAAGTGTTTCCTTTCCTCTCCAGTCTTCTTAGAATTGTGCCTTTGATTCCGATCTAGTTAATGCCTGCTTGGGTACTAATGTGGATGAGTACAAGTGGAGAAAAATCATGTCTTCTATATGGCAGAATGTTAAAGAGCCCAAGAAGGCTTGTTTTAGATGGCAATTTTTATTACAAAGACTCCCTATTAAGCTTAATCATATGAATGTGGATATTTATAGCATTTTTAGGACTCTTAAGACTATTGTTGATACTTTATTTGATTGTTTCTATTCCAAAAAGGTTTGGAAGATGTTTTTTAATAATATGTCAATATGGAATGATCATGGGAAGATTAAGTGGATTGAGATTTTATTTAATTCAAAGAAGCTAAGAAATGAATAACAGAGTTTCTAGGACTGCTTGTCAACTAAAATTGTGTGGTTCATTTTGAAAGCTAGAAATAAAGCGAAGATTCAAGGGTGTAATACAGGCCTCACTGAGTTTAATAACAAACTCACACATCTTTCCATTTCTTTGCAGGTCACTATAATAATGGAGACTTCGATGGCTAAACTCATGAGGCTGATTTCAGATGGAGCAATTAAATTTGAGTGTAAGTTTGATCAAACGTGGCACTATAATCAGGGAGATGCATAGACTTTTCTCCAAGCTCTAAGGGAACTCCAAAAAGACTTCAATGCAGCTCAAGTTTATGAAGATAGATCTTCTGGAAGGGAGGACGAAGAGCAGCATACTTATGTTTGATAATTCAGTTTATATAATGAATATAAATCTAAATTTGTAAAGAAAATCAGCAAAGCAAAAAAATGTATACAGGCTGAATTAGTATGTCTTTTATTGTACATGCATTGAACAGCTATAGAAAGCCATAAGTGATACATTGTATCTGTTTAACAATCTATTATTAATACAAAATAATAGTAAATATAAGTCATGAGTTAAATCTTGTTTTATCTATTCATTTATATTTTGATCTATCCTAATTTGTATAATAATTTATATTCTCACTAAAAATCATCACCAAAGTAAATCATATTATAGAGAAATAAAAATTATGATAAAAAGAAATAAGTATTAAAAATAAAATAATAAGAAGCTCTCAATTTTTACTAAAAATATATCCAAATATAAAATATATGTCACTAGAATATTAAAGACTATCAAAGATTAAGAGAATAAATATTTTTACTGGCTCTAGGAAAATTCACCACCAAAAATACAACAAATACAATGCTGGAAAATTCATCGCTAGCAATTCACTACCATTAAAAATTAACTTCATGAAAAATTCACCACCAACAACTCAAAAATTAACTTCATGGAAAATTTACCAGCAACAACTCATGGCGGTGAGTTTCCCCACTCTGAGTTTTCCTCTTGCCATTTGTACTATTTCTTAAATATATTTTAATTGTATGTGCATTCATATATTAATCTGTGGCAACTATTGAAAATAAATAAATTATAAGACAACATATAATTATAAAAAAAAAAAATTCAAAACAAAATAAAAATATCTAAATGTATAACTTACAAGTGAATTTTCAAATGTACCATCTATATCTGGACAATCCACCAGTTGAATTGTAGGCTTAGAAGGATCATTTGCAAGTACTTGAATTTCATCTTTACCTCCCCCTTCAAATAGGTTTCCAAATCTTCAATAGTCTCCTTGCATGGTTCTAAAGTTGATTCGTCCACTCTCCAAAGTTCTGCCATTGAAGGAATCATTTAGTTTACTCAACCTTCTACTGAAAATATCATAAATTTATGGAAAATATTATCAATTTTACATATAATGCATTATTTATGTGTGAAAAATCAAGGTAAAGGGCATGAATCAATAGTATCAACCATCAAATAACTAAAAATCCAACCCTAAAGGCTTTAATCCAATAATGAAGCATAAATGAACATAGAAACTTAAACAATAATAAAGCAATATTGTCATAATTCATATGTCATTGTTGAATCACCTTCATTTATCTTCTCCATTTTGCTTTTCATTGCTATTTTCCAGTTCACTTTATATGCTTGGTTGTAACACTAGTGATAGTGACTCAAACATTGTGGTTGTTAAGGGTTTGAAATGAAAGGGATAGGTTTCTTTTATAAAAACCCAATTTTGAATGAAGGAGTAAGATTGAATGATGAAGATCAATGGATGAGATTTCTTTGAGAACAAAGTAAATAGGGTTAGGGCAAAAATAGGGTTTAGTTAAGGATGGACGATGGAGATTAAAAGGTAATAAAACATTATGGCTTGGGTGAAATTAATTGAGATAAGAGATAAAATTGGGAAAGAAAAAGAGGTAGCTAGATTAAATAATTATAAAATTATTTAATTTAGGAGGGAATTGAATAATTAAATAATTAAAAAATTAACACAATTATTTAATTATAGAAAAAGACAAAAAGTTGATTGTTAATTAAAATAATGGGAACCAGTTATTTAATTAGAAAGAGGAGGAAAAGACAAATTACTAAATAATAAAAATAGTTATTTATTATTGGAGAAAAAGGGTGGGAATTAAATTGTGGAAGAAATGCTTGATGAATAATTAAATAATTAAAATAATTATTTAATTATAGTAGGAAAGTGAAAATAAATATTTAAATAAATGAGAATTTTTTTAGATATAGAGTGAAAGGATTAATTAATCACTAATTGAATAAATATTAACTAGTCAACAAGATTAAAATGGGAAAGTAAATTAATTAAATAATTAAAAGTATTTAATTAATAGAATAAATATGACTTTAGACCATAATTAAATAGTTAAATAAATTTAATTAAGTAGGGAAGAAGGGGATTTGATTTGGAAAATTATGTTCACGAGGATGTTTTTTAGTGTTTACATTTTGGCCCTCTTTGATATAGTGTGAAGTAACATGAATGTTGTATCAAATAAATTCAGCTTAGAAGATGTCTTGTTGTGCCATGATGAAGATGAGATAGAACTATAACATAAGAAAATTTAATAGTGGATAAGACATTTATAGCAAAAAGATTTTAGTTTGAGATAGAACTATGACATAAGAAAATTTAATAGTGGATAAGACATTTATAGCAAAAAGATTTTAGTTTCAAGACCTTCAGGATATTCACTTTCAGATTTGAGACTCAAAATTGGATCCATCTAGTAAAAACCCTACCCTAGGGAGGTATAAATAGGATTTTAGGGATAAAATTGGTCATTTGTGCATTTTTACTGAAGTGAATAGTGAGTTCTAAGAATAACTTTGCTACAAAGTTGTTGCTAAGATGTCACATGTAGCACACTCCTCACATCATGAATTCAAAGTTCATGCCTACAAATAGCTAGAGGGCTCCAGGGATACAATATGTACCCCTCTCCTTCATCATTTTTTCATTTTTTTCTAGATTTTAGGGCTCCAACGAGGGAAAATAGATGTGGTGCACACCATGTGCCACATTTGTTATCACGTTCACTGCAAGTGGGGCAATTTTCCACATCTTCTCGATGTGACACACTTTTCTAATTAAGTTTTATCAAATGGATTGTGACACAACCATTAAGTGTGCCAGACGTGATTCATGCAACACAACTATGGTTTGGAACAATGCAAGTGACAATGCAAGTGACATTCTGAGTTGCATGTTGATTGATGCAACATAATCACTCATTTGTATACTGCAAGTTATTTTTGTGATGTGTGTGTTAGACCGTATGATTCATTTGAATTTGTAAGTCACATATGAAAATGTGTGGCACATATGCAAATGTGTGGCACATATACAAATGTGTGGTGCATATGCAAATATGTGGAACATATGTAGATGTGTGGTGTATATGCAAATGTGTGGGACATTTTCGTTGTGATTTGTATTTGTTAGAAAATGTGACACAATTGAATAGTGAGACACATTTGTTACACCATGTGAAATATTTTCTTGATTAGGTTTTTTCCCTAGTTTTGGATAAAATTTCTTCAATGATTGAGCTCAAATAGGTTTGGAAAGTGTTTTCAATTCATGCAAATATGATTTCTTGTGATCATAGGTGAGATAGGTGTTGCATTTTCATTGATTGACATTGATGTCAAATGGTGTTATTCTTGATACAAAGGTAATATATATCATTTGATGTTATGCTTAATGCAAAGGTAATGTGGATCATTTGGTGTAATGCTTGCTCATTCATTTTATGGTGATTGTTGCCTTCAAAGATTTGTTCCATGACAAGGTATGATAGAGAGTCATGAAAAAGGGTGTGTTCATAAATGGTGTTGGTGTATTCAAAGTTTTATTTAATGATGCTTATCATTGTCTTTAAGGCATTGATTTTATAAAAAGGCTTATGGTACAAGTATTATGTATCACAAAGCATAAAAGCTTTAAAGGTTCTTGTAATGAGTTTGAAGGCTTAAAACCCTAAGAGACTCACAAATTCAAAGGTTCAAAGCCCTAATCAAAGCTTATCATTATTGAAGAGTATAATTAACATTGTATTCCACATTAGAGGCTTTGATATATGCTGATTTTTTCAATGTTCTAAGCATAATTAGTGATTTGGGTTTATTTGAGAAGATTAGGGTATTCTTCATTATTGAAAGTATTCCTTCTAAAACCCTAAGTCTATCCTCTTTGTGAAAAATCAATTGCACATTCATTTGTTGTGAATGATTACTTGATGAAGCTTTATTTTGACAGGCTTAAGGAAGTTAAAAAGTTGTTTTACTTCTTTTGTGCATCAATTTGGATATTAATAGAAAAAAACTAAGTTGATGGCACTAGATCAGAATGTGAAGAGGTTTCTATTTGTAAAAAGCTATGGGTATTTTCAATAGTAATGTGAACTTTACGAAAATAAGTATTTTTTCCTTGCATAAGTTGTTGAATATAGAAAAGGGAATATTGTAAGGAAAAAGTTAGAATGAGTTGGAGATAGGATATCATGTTTTGAATGTATAGAAGGAGAGATTTTTGAACTACAAAAAGTGAAAGGGTTGTTGTGAAGTTTCCAATCAGAATTATGGTGAAAACTTAGAAAGAATGCATTGAATATCAAGATATCTAATATTTTGTGATTCTATTATGATGAAAGAGGCAATTATTTATTCATAAGTATGTTTTCTAGATGGCCATGTTTATACAGAGATTCAAAAAGGTAGAATGAGCATTGAGAAAAAGAGTTAAATGAACATGGAGACTATGAATCAACATAAAAATAAATGAATATAAAGGTTCAATGATATTGTGAATGGAGCTGAAACATGAAAATCCAGTAAAGATAAATGAACATGGAGATTCAGTTAGAAATGATAGAATGAATGGGAATTAAAATAAGGGTGTGGTTGCATGTGAATGGATAGAGAAAAATATGAGATGATGTTGCTTTTTATAATCAAAGCATGATGTTAGCTAGTGGAGTTAGTGAGTTTGCATATTTTTTTTCCTCAAATTGTGTATAAAATGCTATGGTAAGTTTAAATAAGAGTGGTGAAGTTTTGTTAGTGCAATGATTTGAAGTGCAATAAGGTAACCCTCTAGAATCTTAATTCTTTTCAAGATTGTTGATGAAACATGAAGTTTTTCTAGTGAGGCTTGATAGTTTTGGAAGTGAGGGGCCTATGTAATTGCCATTGATTCTTGATAGATTTTTTAGTGAGGCTTGTTGTAATGTCAGTGAGATACATAATTTGTAAACAAAAAAAATTGGCTAGTGAAGCCTTATAGAGCTTTTACTTAGAGTGTCTTTTTCACCCTTTTCAAGGTTTTTCCACTCATAAATTTGGTGTCTCTTCTTTCTTTGTTAATGTGTTGTTTCGTATATGGTTCAGTACTTTTGATTCCTTAGATATATTGTAAATTGAACATATTTGTATCTTTCATAAAATATAAAATATTTGGTTGATCAAAAGAGTTTATTTTATGAGATTGTTTTAGTTGAACATTGATTCACCCCCCCTCTCATTGGTCTTGTACTCCAACAATATGACCCCATTTATACCCCATAGAGCTAGTTGTCTAGTTTTAGACTATGAGATCAACTACTTGACTAGAAGAGATATTAACTACATGCCCTTGGCTTATACTATGTGACATCCACGCCCATGATTAGGGCTAACAGGGGATTACCGACTATGCTAGATGAGAGGTGGCACTCAAAGACCAACTCCTTCCACCTATCGATAGGAGAGGCCATAGTGATATTACAAGATGTATGGAGGATTCTTCGGCTTTTGATGCACCGAGAGTGGGTTTTTAATGATTCTGAGCATGGGTTTGGTGTGATATAGAGGTTCTTTGAGTATGTGGAAATTATTGAGTCTGAGATATGGAAGTACAAGACATGGTGGGATGTGCTAGCTAATAAATATGAGAGATTCATCATGGTTCTATGTGCTATGATAAAGGGGATTATCATTCCTAATCGACAAGGACATGGATTACCTCTTAGATGGTGAGAGTTTTTGAATTGCATGACGACCTATGGGATAGTGTATGTGTTGGGGTCATGCATTCTAGCCATGTTATAATTTAAGTTGCATGATTTTACCTACACTGGGGCACATTGCATCAACAATGGGACGATATTACTAATGATTTCAGCCTGGGAGGATATTATTATGTTCCAACCTCATGTTGGGAGATAGCTAGGAGTAGGGATGCCATATGTGTTCTTGTATGGAGGAGTGTTCACACATACCAAAATTGGTGATGTCGGGTATTAGTGTCATGCCATTGCTTCATAAATGTCATAGATGGAGGTAGAGGATATATGGGAAATGATGGTGGAGATGGTAGCAGGGGAGACAAGGGAGGAAGGGTCAGTCAAAGGAGGGATAGAGGAAAAAGAGTAGTTAGATAGCTCTCACATGTGAAGGAGGAGGCTAAGCAGGAGGGTTTATGGGTTGAGGTAGAGCATGAGACATCCAAACTTGAGGGATAGCATGAGGTGGCCATGTAGGAGGTTGAGCTAGAGATGGGGGAGGAGGAGATAAGAGAGGAGGAGAGAGAAGTTCAGGAGGAGACTCTGATGGGAGAGGATTTGAGTGAGGACTATTAGGATGTGCCTATTTTGGAGGCTATGGAGGAGGTAGAGGGAGACATGTTGATGGATCAACATATCACATATTTTCAAGAGCAGTTCTAGGCTATAGATGCAAAGTTCTAGGGATTACATGTTGAGGTGGAAAGGCTCACTACTGAGAGAGACATGGTTGTCATTGGGAGATAGAGGGCTGACCAGCGGTGTCTATATTTTATTTTAACTATCAATAGTCCCATGGTCGAGCTAGGTCATCAAATATTTTAGGAAAGTTAGGAGGCTAAATACTAAAAGTATTTATATGAGTTTCAAGTGTCATCAAAAAAGAGGGCACTGAGCTACACATAGACCCAAGGCTATAGTATGTCACACTCTCACTAGACTCAGAGAAATGGAGGAGTCTCTTAGCTTATGCCTTATCCATATGGTCAACCGTCGAGATCAGGACATAGGGCTTCAGGATCACAACCACAACAAGGTAAAACTCCCTCATTAGGATAATCTCCTTCAGGAGATTTTGGAAGAACGGGTTAGCCTTATTTTATACATGTATTAAATAGTGAAAACAAATATTTTCGTCCTGCAAGCTCCATTTTGAGACACATCATCATATTGTGTTATGATACCATTTATATATATGTGAGATGGACATCCTAGTTCTTGAAGGGATGCCTATTATGAGTAATAATGGATTATGGAACACCATATTGGCATATGATATGATTGAGGATGAATTTATATACCTAATTTCTAGTAATATATGTTATTGGGATAGCCTTGATCTATTTTATGAAATACTTGATCGATATAATAATGAAATTATGACCATTGGATGAGGTTGGATGAATATTGCATATGATGTCAAGTCCCCATTGACAGAAAGGCCATGGTGACATGATTGGTTGGAGTTCTTGGGTTGGTGCATGTATAAGATCTCCATGTATTTGGAAATATCGACACTTCTTAATAAAGTGGTATGCATCACATTCCATAGTGGGACAGTAGCATCCAAGATGCATGATACTCTTAGCTAAAGTAGAACCAATCAAGTGGGCTCCACATATACCCTAATGTAGTTTGTGTAAGGGTTTTTTTGCTTCATTAGAATCAATACATCTACGAGGGTATTTTCCACTCTTTGATAATAGATGGTGTCACGAATGATGGCATATCTAGAGGTCTTACAAATAAAAAATTTGTATTGAATTGTAGAAAAGTTAGGAGGGATAAATTTGTCATGTAGGTAATTGTAGACATGTTTGTAACAAGGAGAGTTGGAACCAACAATTTTGCACACCATCTTGGATTTAGGGATATCAAAGGTAGGGATAAATGACTGTTCTACCAAGAAATCATACTGTGGTATGTTGTTTGGGATATCCAAGAGAGATCCTATTGTGGCCATTGAATTAAGTACCTTATTTTGAATTCTTGTAATGTACCAAAAGATGATGTCATCAAAATACATTTTAAAGTTATCAACCATTCATTTGTAGGGAGTAATTTTCTCATGCTATGTGTTTTAATTGTCATTGGCTTGTCGAATAACCAACCATGAGCCTCCATAAACTTGAAGGCTCTTGATTGTATATTTAATAGCCATACAAAGTCCTATGAAAAGTGTCCCATACTCTACTATGTTATTTCTACAAGAAGATGCTATTTTGAATGACTTTGGTATAGTGTGTCCTTGGGGTGTAACGAATAGTATCCATACTCTTCAACCATGATTCATGTGAGATCCATAAAAATAAATCTTCCATTTGATTGAAGTATCCAGTGTGAATATGGTTCATCAAAGAATTTTAATACCAAGAGATGATCTTTTGTTGTGGGTGTATCTTCAATTTGTTCGACTATGACTTGTCTTTTTATTTCCTTCCATTCAACATACTGAATGTCGTATAAACTTAATATCATGATTTATTTGGCTAGTCAACCCATTAAGGACTCTTTATGAAGAACATACTTTAAGGGATCAATATTTTCCATGATCTTTGTTTGGTGATTTAAAATGTAATTTTTGATTTTTTGAGTGGAAAAACCATCACAAGGCATGCAAATTCAGTGGGAGTATAATTGATCTTATATCCAACATGAAGTGTGTGACTAAAGTAGTAGAATTATCTTTCCCTTCTTTCATAATAATTTTGTGCTAATAATTCCCCCAGTGCTTATGTAGTCACTGATATGTCAATTTTAAGGTGTTTACCATCAATAAGATGCATGAAAATTGGTGACGCTAATAGATAGTCATTTATCTATTGAAATGATTCTTGGCAGTGGTCAATCCACATGAAGGGTACTCCCTTTCATAGAAAATGTTGGAATGGTTGACATGTATCTACTGGTTGAGTAATGAACCTTGATGAGTGTCCCTGCAATCCTCATCATTTAACTATAAATTTCAATGCAAGGCAGTGTCCATGGCTATATGAAATAGGGAGAAGAAATCATTTGAATGCCATGTTTTTTCTACAAATAGAATTGAAAGACAATGCATGAAAGAAATTGCTAGAATCAAATCAAATCTAAGAACTTGTAAATGAAATGCTTGAATCAAATCTATCCTAAGAAACTTGTAAAAATGGAATACTGAAAATGTAAAGAGCTAGAAATGAAATGACTACTAAAAAATGAAACTACAAACAAAGAGAATGCTGCTAAATACTGAACTATATTATTTTATGAACTCTTCCCCTATTTGATTTCTTGATTAAATAAATTTATAGAATTATTGTCTTCAACTGATACGAAAGATAAGCTTTATGATTGTGCAACCACTGGCTAGAAGATAGGAACATGTGTTAAGAGAAAAAGATAGATTTTTCTTCATCTTGTTGAGTCAATCTTCTTCGGTCGTCCAAAAAAAAAATGCCTATTTTGCAACCCTTAAACAAGCTCCAAAAAGGCATTTGACTTCTGAAAAATTCATGTCTTCCCATTGTGTATCATTAAAGTTCATAAAACAACTCCTAGATAATTGCAAAATGGTTCAAACTACCCAAAATTATCTGCTAGATATTCTCCATTTGTTTGCACAATCCAACAACTTGCCTTAATTCTTGGAACTGCCTCCTATATGCTCTCAACTTTTGTCTAAGTCATTCCAATCTATTTTAATGGTCACAATTGCTGCTTTTACAAATTTATGAACAACTTCAAGTGTTGTCCCACAAGTTCCAGAGCACCACCCCACAAATTCCGGAGCAACATATGTTGGTGAATATTTCTCTCAAACCAAAAACTAGGTATTCATGAAATTTAATGGGTTTTGGAACCATATTGTCATTGAATTTCAGAATAAACATTTCTGGAACCCAGATCGTAATTTTTAAGATATGATGAAATCTTTGACTGCTGCAACTAAAAATATCTTACTTTCATCATCATGCTCATTCTTGATAACTTCATAATTAGGAAAAATACACAGTTTTACATGGCTAGAAGATGAGTCATTATTTTGTCTCATCAAACTTCATAATGGATTGTAATCCACTCTATAGTGTTCATAGCTAACTTATTCTTGTTGGAGGTGGCATATCCATGCTAGCCTTAACTTTCACAAGATCTAATTTAGTGCCTCTTCGAGAGATAATGTATCTTGGGAGCTTCCCTGTTCTTACCCTAAAATGCACTTTTTGGGTTCAATAGCAATTTGTATCCATATATCCTTTTGAAAATATTATCTAGTACTCACAAATTTTCACCCCTTGATAGTGATTTTTCTGGTAGTTCGTCTATATAATCCTCCATAAGCATGTGCACAAGGTCATTAAATATGGTATTCATAGCTTCTAATATATGGCTCCAACAAATGGCCATAACATTCCAACAATGCGTTCCCCAATGGAAAGGTAAAATGTATTTTATGTTGATCCTCATAAGCAATCCTAATCTAATTATATCCTAAGAAACCATCAATGAGCAATAACATCTCATACTTCTATCAAATCCACTATGATGTTGATGTTAGGCAATGGGAAGTCATCCTAAGGGTATACCTTATTTAAATCTATGAAATGGGTATAAATTATGATTCCACCTATTATTTTTTTCATGGGCACTAGATTGGAAATCTATTCTACATGGTCAATATATTGAATGAAACCAATGTGTAATAGCTTCTTTAGCTCTACTTTTATGAATAATGCAATTTGGGGATGCATTTTCTTTAGCTTTGTTTTTACTAGTTTGGCATCAAGAAATAATTGTAAGTGATGTAACACCAACTTGAGAGCCAAACTGGGCATGTTAGTGTAATACCAAGCAAAGCTGATTTTTCTCTTTGTAAAGAAGGCACAAAATTATTTGATTTTGATCAATAATAGTGTTGAATTCTATGGAATTATCGACTAGTAAGCGTGATTTATCTTAGCTTATAGGGATAGGTCCAACCCTCCATCATTGGCTGCCTCATAAAGGTTTTCACCCTTGGATACATCCTTTCTTTTTACTTTTTATAGTTCTAGAAGCGTGTTTCAGTTTTCACCTAAAGACCTTTCCTTTTTTGATTTATGATTTTCATTTTTGTGACTAGAGGGTGGGCTAGACTCCCCAAAGTAGGCTGCATCATTAAGATCTATTATAAAACCTTCTTTATGATCACCATTAGGTATACCTCTACAAAGTCCCATAAACTCAGCTATTGCTTCATCTCTTTTGAATAGGTCAAATTTGGGTGGTCCTTTTTCATCCTAATCCATCAATTGTGGGTATACTAAAGGTATGCCATCATCAGTATTGGTAAGGTTCAATTAATATTCCAATATGGTGAAAATGGAAGTGTCATCAATATTTCAAAAGGAATCAATCCAAGATTTTCTTTTGGTAAAGAAATTGGTTAGGTCAATCTCTTAGAAGGTCTTAGTTAGGTCATAGTCACTAGATGTGCAAGAGTTCTATTGCCATTCATTAGATTCAGTTTCAACATGGTAGTCCTTAGATGTCTCAATATATTTTAAAGCAATAGTTTCCTGAATCAAAATAACCTTAATACTTGGAGCAGTAACTTTTGGTAATTCATACCATGAACCTCTATTCATTGGAATCTTGGAAGACATTAAGGGTTATATAATTCCATTATTGTATAAACCAATTCCACTATGTCCATCATAGACCTTATGTCTCATGATCTCGAACCCTTTGACATATTGCTCGGTTGGGATATGTTTAGGTTCAATATCTTCTTCCTCTTTGTATATCCATGTGGAAATATCTTCTTCGTCAATAGCTTATTTGCTCAATTCTTCTTATCTTTTGAAAGTTGTGGTGGGGGATGCTCGGATAATGACATTAGGCTCTTTTTTGATAGAAAAAGGCTTACCATAGAATTTTGGAGATGTTGGTAGCTTGTTGATACAATAAGAATTTTTACACAGCTTCTCTTCGATCTAGATCTTGGATTCGAGCAATGGGATATTGGAAATGGATGTTGTCATTATGGTTGGGAAAATGTGTCTCAACCTTGAAAATACATAAGGTAAGTTATTAATACGTTAGTGTAGGGGGGTGTAATGGGTACCCCCTACAAGGGTCCAGGGGTCACACACCATGATGGAGGTTCGAGTGTAGCACCCCTGAAAGCCACATTTTATGTATATTTTATTATTATAAATCTAGACTATTCATCATTAGGTCTTAGATCTGATGGTCAATATTTTTTTGGCTTGACTTACCCTAAAAGGAAAACCTATTTTATGAGGGTTTTGTATTATATATTTGTAGTGTGATGTATCGCAAGAGTCTAATAATAGTTGTGTTGCCTTTGTATCTCTAGTTGGTGATACTCTAAATTTTTTTCTCAGCAAGTATATTGTAATCTTTGTGATTTCTAACTAATCTAGATTTGAGAGGGAGCTTGTGTAGAAGATACTTTATGATATTTTTACATGAATTTTTAGATGGCAAGTTCATCAAGAGAATAAAGGTGGATAAATTTTCTGGAAATAATTTTAAAATGTGGAAGCTGAAGATGGAGGATTTGTTGATAGATCAAGATCTATGGGTTGTTGTTGATGAGAATGTTTCAAGGGTTGTAGATCCTAATCAAGTTTCTCAATATGATTTGATGCATTGTAAAGAAAAATTTCTAATCATTATTGTGCTTGGTAGAATTTATTTTGAATCAATGTCCATAATGAGAATTTTGCACAAAAAAAATGGAATAAGCTTGGTGATATGTATCAATGCAAAGATTTAGTGAACAAGATTTTCTTGAGAAAGAAATTGTAATCATTGAGAATGGAAGAGGGTGGATGAATTAAATAACACCTAGAATAATTCAATGTGTTGGTGGTTCAATTGGCATCATTTGGTGTCAAAATGGGTGAGGATGAGAAATGTAAGATTTGCTTTGTTCTTTACCTAATCAGTGGGATTTTGTTGTTATGGATATCAAGAGTACTTTATATTGAAGACTAAATATGTGGTAGTTACTTTTATTTTTGAATTGATGAGGAGGAATGTATCCATTAGTTACAAGGAATCCTTAAGTGTTGGATGAAGACCTAAGGAAAAAGGCAAGAAGAATGAGAAGTGTAAAATCCAACTCCAAGGGGAGATCCAAATCTCTTAGATTGTGTAGAGTTATTTATTGGAACTATTATAATCCTGGACATTTTCGTAAGTAATGCAAAGGAGAAAATAATAAGAAAAATAAGAAATTTGACTATGATTGTGATTTTGATTCTAAGAAGGAAGATGGTGATGCACTCATTGTATCTTTTGCAACTCATGCAGGTAATGATGCATTCACTATTGAGTGCAATAGTACTTTTGTGAATAGAAAGTATGTGCAAGAAGTGAGGTTTTCACCTTTAGCATATGGTCATAGATTTTGGGTACCCAAGGGTTCTCTTTCTTTTGAATCAACATTACCTACAAAGATAACTATGTTATGGCACTACAGAATTTCCCACATAGGAGAAAAGGTTATAAGGACCTTGAAAAGTAAAAACCCCATTGAATTTTTATCTAATATAATCTTGAATTTAATTTATGTGAGCATTGCATTTATGGAAAACAAAATCTTGTCCAATTTTACTCGAGTTCTCATAAATCTTGCGGTGTATTGGATCTTACTCATTCTAATGTGTTTGGTCCTATAGATGTTCTTTAAATTGGTAAATCCACATATTATGTTCCATTTATTGATGATTATAGTAGGACATGGGTATATTTTTTAAAGAGTAAATCTGAAGTTTTAGGTAAATTTAAAGAATTTAAAGCAACATGGTTGCATTACAGATTGCAAAGAAAATAATTTTTTTGAGGATTGATAATGGTGGTGATTTTTTCTTTAATGATTTCAATAGATTTTGTAAAGATTGTGGTATTCATAGAAAAAAGACAACTCCATATTATCCAAAATAGAATGGATTTGTAGAAAGAATGAATAGGATAATGATGGAGAAAGTGTTGGTGGTTTTTACTACAACCCAAACGTATTTCCTGAAAGCTTATATTTACTTTCCATGTTCAATAATAAAAGTCTAGCAAATGTATGGACAACTTGATGTGAACAAGGAGAAGGCTAATTCTCGTACACTTTGGACTTTGTAAAATCCAGGAGGGTATTCCCTAAAATGTGCTCTTAACATACAATATTAAAAAAATTAATTTGCACATGGATAAGTAACAGATAGATTCCCCAATTATGCTAAAAGGATGAAATCCTTCAAGAAATTGTCTATTCCTTGAAAAGGCTTGGGTCCAATTAAAAGAGAATCACAAACACAACTAAGGTAGACTGATAGGAAATGTTTGAATAAAATATCCTAAGGCCATAACACAAAACATGAGAGAATAAAACACAATCAAAATTCAAGTGCCATATCCCAAAGCACAGAGTCAAAAGAGAAAACTGAACTACAGGGTAAATTTCATCTTAATCATCTATGATCTATATGAATCACAATATAATCCACATACCTATACCTGATTCTAACACTTCTTTATTAATTGTATTGTTATCTTGCATGAACATAGTGATTAATAAAAGTATTTAACCAATCCTTTGAACAAGAGCTATTGTTGAATGCAATTCACAGTAAAGAACAAATGAAGATCAATTAAAATCATCTTGGATCAATATTTCATTAATAATTCATACAAGGTATCACAACAGGAGAGAAAACAAACCCAAAAAATTCTCATGTTTAACACAAAAACTCTTAAGAACCCCACAATTGACCAAGTTCTCTTATTTGACTCAAAACCTTCTAAAACCTAGACTTACATTTATACTCTTTGTATCACTTGACTCCTATTTCTCATATCTCGCATATTTCAACAGAACTCTCTCATGACCCATAATTCCCTTTTATAAAACAACGGATGCCACAAGCTTCAGGCTAGAGAGTACACATGTCCATTTGTTATTGGACTGCTAATTCCTAATTCAATTACAAATTCATCATGCAGCTAAAAAGAATAAGATGAGAATCATCATTAGTTGTTATGGAAGAAAAGAAACTGCTCTCTAGAGCACCACTTGTTCTCGTCGAAAAAGGCATCTTCAACCGTTGCAAAACTTTATTCCACCTTAACACCTTGTACTTGAATTTGAAAGGAGAATGCATAATTTCAAATATAGCCTCCAAGGCCAAACCTATCTTATACATGACCAAGCTGCATTTCCCACACATAGTATTCATATTTCAAATTCATGTGTAAACACCTTTTTCCATAATTCAAAGTCATCCTCGGATGACCAATTTAAAGCTATAACCTGATCAATCTTATCTCGATAGGGTGCATACTTCACCATTACTGATGTCGATTTATCATCAAATTTATCTAAGAAAATGATTAAAAATGAAATTTTCTCCAAAGTATTCTCCAACATACTAAGGTCAGCATTTATACATATCTCATGGGTCTGAGAAATCATGATATTAGTCATCTGATCCTTCAAAATTTTAAATGTTTTATCTCGTCTTGGCTATGCAGAATATGTTGCAAAGGAGTTAAGTCCTTTCCATCATATATAGCCTTTAACCCTTTGATATTTAACTCCATAGGGGAAACATACCCCTAAAACTTCTACTCCACAACTCCCTTGACAAATTGGTAGGTTGAAATAACCATAGGATACTTATCCCCATGTTGTTTTTCTCCCATTGCCATGAATTTCAATTTCTCAATCCTGGGGCTACATCTATCTAGTAATGGGGTGGCCACCTCTCTATCTCTTGGGAAAATCCTAAGTGCTTGCTAAATTAGAGCATAATTTGTATGAATACTATTCAGTTTTCCTTGGACCTTCCTACTTAATTTTTTTAGCACAATGTTCACAATGATTGAATTTATCCTTCCCGTAGATTCTAGAATTTTCTGCACCATCTCCTTATATTCCTCAACTTGCTGAATTAATTTCTTCCTAGAGATTTCTTTTCTTGAGCTATTAGCCCTTTCAAATGCAATAGGCACTTATCCCATGTTATATGGAACAATAGCTAAGGACTGTCCTTGTGAAGAGGGTTTTGATTGCTCCACAAGTGGGTCAGAGATAGTGCGGATAGAACTAGCTTGCACCTGAGACCTCAATGTTTGTATTTGTTGTTTTAATCAGGCCAACTTAGTTTCTAGCTTTGCCACCATTTGTTGACTCTTATTATATTCAATAATAATTTCATTGTACTAGCCTCTAAGAGTATCTCGACCCTTGGTCAGATCCTCAACAGTTTCTCTAGTGAATTTTACAACATTTGCAACCATATCAGCAGCCTCCAATGTTGGGGTATCAACAACTCTTCTTATAACTAAGTGACCACTAAAATCAGATGGTTCTACAACAACTAGTTTCTTAGATCCAGTGGATAGAGACCAGATTGCAAAAGCATCCCTCTTCACTAAAAGTTGACCCTTTGAGTGCTAGCATAGCTTCTTTCATCAGTTGTAAGAAGTGGACTATTGGCCTTTCTTATTGTATCGAACACCACAACATCATCAATATCCCATTCAAGGAGTAAAAATACTCCACTCTTTTGTACTAATTCTTGGCCCTGCTCTTGTGTTATTTCTTTGAATTTTTGCTTCATTTGTTCTCTGACCTTAGATTGAATTACCTTCTTTGAAAGCTTAGGTTGCAAAATTATTTCTTCTGCCACTTTCTCAGCATATAATGAGACATGTTCTCTCCACAAAAAATCTTTAAAAGTACTAGTTTGGATAAAAGAGTCATCCATCATGAACTCTTTGGAGGCCTCCATTCTTAGTTCATCATTATTTTTTATTCCCCTTATTTCATCTTTTCCCAACCTAAGAGAAACTGCCCTAGAACTTGATGGGGTGTCTAGTGAAAAAGATGGCATTCCTTGATGCATTTTTTCAAGAGTAACAATGATTAGGAACATGTCTGGTCAACAATTCTCAACGGGGAATCTAGATCAACAATATTTAGAAATGACTGCCCCGAAGAAGATGGTGCAACACTTTTAGCAACTTCACCAGCCCTACTTCCCATTTTCCTAGAGAAAAAATTTATCTTCTTTGGAGGCTAATAAGTAGGCCTCTCCTCCAACCTTACTTTAGGGTACTCCTCAATATTTTTTGACTTTCCCCTCTCTTCCACAAACCGTTAATCCTACAAAATTCCCACCAAACTCTCAAAATTGTCAATGACATACATAGCCTTATTGTATTACAATAAATATTGAGTATAGGACTGAAAGTAGGTATCTTTTCTTGCTTTATTTTCACCATCTTGACAAAAGTGAGGTACTTTAACTTTTTCTCATCTTGTTCATCTACATCAAAAATGTTCCTGATAATATCTTCAAGAAACTAGAAATTATGGACAAAAGTTATAGTCCCGTGCTTAGCCTTCATTCGAGAGATAAAACCCTCAAGATCATGACTCCTAGGGTGTATAGTCTTTAATCCATAAGGTCTAAGCAGTGTCTACAAATCCTTTCATCCTCCCTTTTTCATTACAAAATATGAAAACGCTGTATACTCAGGGAAGAAAGACCCTTTCTTCTATTCTACTAGTAGATGTACTTCTTGAGCACACCCCAGCTATCTCATGATTTCAAAAAATCCAATTCTTAGAGGCACATCCCTCGACAAAAAATAAGGGTTTAAATTTGTGCCATACACTCTAAAGATTGTTATATTATGGTAAGGGATAATATCTCCCCAATTATGTGTCAATTTCAATTTAGGCCTTCTCTCCATTGGCCTCAAGAAATCATGAATCTCCTTAGGAATCCTGGGAGGGTCAAGAACTAGAGTCTTCTTCAATTTGGATCCAAATACATTTTGGAACATTACATAATCAAACTTGTGATAATGCATATCAAGGATCCTAGTCCAATATTGGACAGGCATTTAAATAATACCCTCTTTTTTCATCAATTCCATATCCTTTTCAAACACTCCCTAGCCCTAAATAGAAACATGTGAATCAATAGGAAATACCATTTGATACCAACCCACTTCTTTCCTTCCTTTAGAGCTACTAGAAATCCATGCATCCTCTCTGCCAAATAAGTGGAAAATTCATATATCACATTAAAACTTGGATGTTGAATGCTCACAGTCATGTACATGACATCGGTAGGCAGAGTATTCTTCAAACTGATTCCTAGAACTTGGCACAAAGAACAAACTTTCTTCTCGAAATAGCTAGAGAAATAGTTTATAGGAAAAAGTTCTAGCTCATTCTTGCGAATGGCCACCTACTTCTTATTCTTTCCTTTTCTTGAGGTTACCAAATGAGACCAAAAGAGATGTTCTAAATAAACCCTTGGTATTTTTGTATTGTTCTCTGAAGGCCTCAAGATTTATGGCTACCATATCCACCCTCCATTTGTGTAGACCAAATATTTCTACAATTATTTCCCTGGTTATCTTTACCATTTCTATGCCAAAATGAGTTCTAACAACTATGGTTGTAGGGTCATACCTCACAACAACATCTTTCAATAAATATACATCCAAGTAGACATTAGGAACCGCTAGCTTTCCAAAATCCAACCTCCACGTGTTACACAAAGGAACACATAAATTTATATTCCCAAACTAGTTTGAAAACAACTGCCATCCGGTATATGGTAATTCAACATCCTGAGCCACACATTTCTTGTCAAATAATCTTTCCACGAGCAATGGCCCATTTAACAAAGCTTTTCCCTCTGACCTTTTTCTAGTAGAAGGATTTAATAAATCTATAATATCCTATGAAAATATTTTGGTAGTGGCCTTAGAGCCAGAGTTTCAGGCCTTGGGCACCATTTATATAAGACAGAGAAAGAATTCGAACTAGGGTTTTTATATATCTAGCAATTATAACTCACACCGTATAGCTTTAAACATAAAATTATTCACAATTCTAGAAGCCTTAGCAATTATCAAGACAAGATTTAAGATAATTTAAAGAAAATATACTTGAATAATCCTTCAGGAATGTAATAAGAAGGAATCGATAATGGTTCTTCAAGCAACCATAAAAAAATCTGAAAATACAAGAAATGGTATACGTGTTACTTATGGTTTCACTTGCAGAAACATTAATTATAGTGAACCTTGAAAATCAGAAAGACGGCTTTGTGGATCATGTCATGAAAGATCAATGTCATGGCTCTTTGGTATGTACATCCTGCATTCTATAACCCAAATGGCATCACCTTCCAGCAGTAGGTGCCCCAAGGACATGTAAAGGTTGTCTTATGTTGGTCTTCTTTTGCAATAGTTATTTGGTTATATTTTGAGAAGCCATCCATCAGTGATAGCATCTCATGTTTGACCATCATATCCAATATCATATCAATATTGGGTAGTGGAAAATCATCCTTAGGACATGCTTTGTTGAGGTCTTTGAAGTCTGTGCAAATGCGGATGCCCCCATTTGGTTTGGAAACTGGTACAAGGCTGGATACCCATTGTGGATATTCAATTGGGCTGATGAAGCCAATGTCTAAGAGTTTCTTTAATTCTATCTTTATGAACAAAGCTATCTATGGGTGCATCTTTCTTAACTTCTTTCTAACTGGCTTTTCTCTGGGGTAAACAACCAAATGATGAACTACTACTTCAAGATCTAGACCTGACATTTCAATGTAGGTCCATGCAAATTTTTCCTTTCTTTCTCTTAAGAATGCAGCTAATGATTCTTGTTCTTCTGTCTGAAGTGTTTGAGCATAGAATGTGATTTGTGGTTCTATCTTTGTTCCCAAGTTGACAGGATTACACTACTCTGCTAGGACTATTGATTTCTCCTGATGTAGAGCAGTAGGGGGGAGATTGAATCCTTCATCCTCTAGTGCCTCAGAGATATTTTCACTATTGGATGTGTCCTATATTATTATTGTTTTGTGGTTGGAGAGTGTTACACTGTGGTTTTCACTCAATAACTCTAAGCTCCTTCTCGATATTTTTCTTTTGCGATTGAAGGACTCAATCGTCTCCCCATAATATGCTTGGGTGTCCAATGTGATGTCAAAACCCACTTTGTGATCCCCACATGGAACTATATCCCTTAGTCCCATGAATTCTAAGAGAGCCTCATCATTTTTGAATGAGTCTAGAATTGGTGGTCCACGTTGGTCGTGATCGATGAGTTGAGGGTGTACTAAGGTGATTTGGTGGGTTTGTTGGTTTGACTCAGTGGGTGAGGTACTAATCATAAGTAAGATAGAATCCTCAAAAAACATGGGTAGGACTATTATGGTATCATCATCATCACTATTGGCACAGACATTAGTGACATCAAAGGTGAAGATGTCAAGCGAGATGCCTGTGCATACAAGTGGTCTAAGGGTAGTTGTCGACACTTGAGGGGAGGACCTGACTTCCCTAATAGGAGTACCTCTACCACATACAGTTATTCTCGAGGGAGTACATCAAAGGCCAAGTTTCTACATTCTTCTTTTTGTAGTGATGGGCTCCAGTCGTCCATCACTGTTCCTTCCAAGGCTTTGGTTTCTATTGAGCCTTTTTGATATGTTGAAAGTTAATACAAGCATCAAAGGGTATGTTAGCACCAATGATGACTTGAGTACTACTTTCATAATGTTTGATGTAGCAAGTTAATACAAGCATCGAGCTATAATTAAACCAAGATGACCTGAGTATTGCTTGCATAAACAGACAAAAGTTAACCATTTTCCTATACAAATTCTGAAATGTCATCAATGATACATTGTAGAGGATCTCCCATGAAAAATTTGCACAATACTAATGATTAGCTTACAGATAGCAAGCAAAGAAAAATTATACTTCATCCTTGTGATTCTAGTTCAGTACATCATTGAATCACTCCAAATATATGATGTCATCAAATATCAAAACAACAATTGCAACTTACACTTTTAAGTTTATCATTCATTTTATTCAGATTAATATCATCCAATTTTTTTTTAACTTACATGCTAATGACTACCTACTACAAAAGCTCCAAGAAGTGAACTACCCCCTAGTGACCTTGTACACTGACTCCTGCTAGACACAACTATTGCTAAGGATAACCCTCAAATCATCAAGCCATGATGAGATCCTTGTCATTCCAAGGAGATGATGTGATGTGAATGCAATGATGCTGATGAAAAGATGGATATGCAAGATGAATCCTAATAGATGAGAGAGCCAAAGGATATCACAAGCAATGCCTATTTTCCAGGTTTTCACCATTTGTTTTTAATGCACTTTTCCTATTTTTATGATTTTTTTTCCTATTACCAAGATGCCTATTTGCCAAGCTTTCATCAAGGCAATGATTTTTTTTTTTCAAGACTTTTTATAATGTTTTTGATATTTTCTCAGGCGTAGAACTTCTTTGAGTGAATGTTGTTAGTTGGATCTTCAAACAGGTCCCCTTCTGTTGTTGACAACTGATATGCCCCCGATCCATATGCTACAACGATAATGAACGGGCCCAACCAATTTGGTTCAAACTTTCCTTTCTTTTCCCGATCCTATTGATTTCGAGGGTTTTCTTTGAGAACCAAGTCACCCACTTGAAAATTTCATGGTTTAACTCTATGATTGTAGCTGCGGGACATAATTTGTTGATATCACTTTAAATGATTCACTACAGTTTGACACCGTTCATCAAGCAATTCTAGCTCTTGCAACCTTCATACTCTGTAGTCTTCATCATTGATTAACCCTTTGAGTGATACTCGAAGTGAAGGAATCTTAACCTCCAGTCATAGAATAGCTTCTGATCCATAAACCAAAGCATTAGGAGTAGCACCTATTGGTGTACAAATGCTTGTTCGGTAGGCCCATAGCGCCGGATTCAATTAGACATGCCAATCACGACCTGCTTCATTCACTGTTTTCTTCAAAATATTCATAATTGTTTTGTTTGAAGCTTCAACTTGACTATTCCCTTGTGGATAATAAGGTGTAGAGAACCTGTGTTGGATGTGAAATATTTCACACAGTTCATCAACATCCTAATTTTTAAAGGGTCTACCATTGTCTGTGATAATGGAGTTGGGAATATCATATCTGCAAATGATATAGTTCAAAATGAATGAAGAGATTTATTTACCTGTAACAGTTGTCAGAGGAACAACTTCAATCCATTTAGTGAAATACTTAGTGGCTGTAATGATAAATTTACGTCCATTGGAAGATGATGGATGTATCTTGCCAACCAAATCCAATCCCCATTGAGTGAAAGGCCATGTTGTGGTGAAGGGTTGTAATTCTTGAGTAGGAGCATGAATGAGATTTCCATGAATTTGACATTTTTCACATTTCTTTACAAAGGTGAATGATTCTTTCTCCATGGTTGGCCAATAGTACCCTAATCTTACAAGTTTCTTTGCTAAGGTTAGTCCACTTGAATGTGTCCCAAATATTCCACCTTGTACTTCTTGTAAGGCCTTTTCTGATTCATCGCGTTCAAGACATCTAAGGAGAGTACCCTCTAGACCACGCCGGTATAAGACATCAGCAATTAAGGTGTAACGGGATGATTGACAAATGAATTTTTTTTTTTGATTCCTAGACAAACCTAAGGGTAAAGTAGTATATTTTAGGTAAGTGTAAATTTGGCTATATAAGGAAGAGTCAGAACTCATCAGATGGCAAATGATTTGAGTTTCAGGATTGTCATGGACGGGAGAAAACAATTGTTCCACCAGGAAATCATACCATTTTTTATTCTCTGTTAACTGGAGTAGAGAGGTGATTGTAGCCATAGCATCTGCTACTTTATTATCAATATGTGGAATCTATATGAACTTGATATTAACAAAGTATTTCTTGAGATCTTCCACCATTATTTTGTAAGGTATCAACTTGTCATATTTAGTGTGATATTCGTCATTGATTTGGTTTATAACAAGTTGTGAATCACCAAAAACTTGAAGTTCTATGATTTTCCAATCTACTACAATTCTTATGCCGATTATCAATGCCTCATACTCAGCTATGTTGTTTGTGCAAGGAAACATTAGCCAATAAGATTTTGGGATTATATGTCCTTTAGGTGTAATAAAAAGAATTCCTGCTCCTGAAACATGTTGAGTGTAAGAACCATCAAAGTAAAGTGACCATGATTGTTGGATATCTGCTCTGAACACGTTAGCATCAGGAAAATCAACATGTATTGGGTGTTCTACTGGTATTGGCACTTCTTCTAATTGATCTGCAATTACATGTCCCTTTATAGCTTTTTGATCCACGTAATGAATATCAGATTCACTTAGGATCATAACCCATTTAGCCAACCTACCAGTTAAGGTTGCTTTACTTATAAAATATTTGAGTGGGTCAATCTTAGCCACCGGCTTTACTGTATGAGTTAACATGTAGTGTCGTAACTTTTTAGAAGTGAACAGCACTACTAAACAAGCTTTTTCAATGAAGGTATAATTTAGCTCGTGACTTGTTAGGGTTCGACTAATGTAATAAATAGCTCACTCATTTCCTGAGTTGTCTTCTTGTGCCAATAGTGCTCCTAAAGATATTTTTGTGGCAGCAATCTATAATATGAGAGGTTCACCTTGTACTGGTGGAATCAATACTGGTGGATTCATGAGATACTGCTTTATCTGATCAAAGGCTACTTCACATTTGTACTCCCACTTGAATGGAACATTCTTGTGTAAGAGATGTGTAAATGGTAAACTTTTATCTGCCAGTCGAGCAATGAATCTTCGAATAGATTGTAATCTTCCCTACAAAGAGCATAGTTGACTAATGTTCCTTGGTGGTGGCATATCAAGAATTGCTTGTACCTTAGCTGGATCCACTTCAATTCCCATTTTTTGACACAATGTATCCTAATAACTTTCTGGATTTTACTCCAAAGACACATTTCTTTGGATTAAGTCTTACTTTGAATTGTTCCATTCTCTTGAAGATTTTTGATAAGATATCTATGTGTCCTTCTTTGGTGTTAGATTTCGCAGGAAGATCATCAACATAATCCTCCATGAATGTATGCATCATATCATGAAAAACTGTTGTCATTGCTCGTTGGTATGTAGCTCCTATGTTATTCAACCCAAAAGGCATTACGTTCTAGCAATAGGTACCCCAAGGACATGTGAATGCTGTTTTATCCTAATCTTCTAGTGCAATCTTGATCTGATTGTATCCTGAAAATCCATCCATCAATGAGTACATTGCTTGTCCAGTAGTTAAATCAACAATCATGTCAATGTTTGGTAAGGGGAAGTCATCTTTGGGACATGCTTTGTTTAAATCCCTGAAATTTGTACAAATCCTAATCCTTCCGTTCGACTTTGAAACATGCACGATATTGGAGATCCATTCCGCATAATCCATGGATTGGATGAATCCAACATCTAAAAGTTTCTTTAATTCCTCTTTAACCAACAACGCAACATGTGGATGCATTTTTCTGAGTTTTTGTTTTACAGGTTTTGCCCCCGACGTAATAGATAGATGATGCATGATGACATCTGGATCCAATCCAGGCATATCTGCGTAGGACCATGCAAAACTGATTTGGTTATTTTTAAGAAATTATGTGAATCTGGGTACTTGTTTGTCTGTTAGAGATGCAGCCAATTGCAAAACTTTGGGTTTTTCTGTAGTACCTATATTGAGTGCCTCTATTGGTTCGATTAGAATGGAAGATCTTTCCTGATAATTCTCCAGAAGAGTGTCAAGTTTCCCATCCTCTGGCACCTTTGAAAGGTTTTCACCATTGGATACACTTTTTATTTTTCTCTTTTCTTGATCTAATACTGCCTTTGTTAGGTTTTCACCATTAGATCTTTCTGTCATTTTTCTTTTTTCTTGATCTAATACTACCTTTGTTAGGTTTTCACCATTAGATCTTTCTTTTAGATTATTTATTTCATAGCTAAGAAACTTGGCACTTTCTTGTCGAAAACTCTGATCTTGTGATTCCCTGGTGGAACTTGTTTCGGGAGGGGATGAACAAAGAAAGTTTATTATGGTTTCATCATTTGGAAAAGTTGGAACATCAATGGGTGCTATTTGATCCTAGTCAATAAGTTCGGGATGTCCCAAAGGAAACGGATCATTAGGATGAGTAAGGTCACTGGCCGTAAGGGTCAGAATGTGATTGTTAACATCATTATAGGGGAGGTCGAAGATGGTATCCTCCTATGGATAATCTGTTTCACTTTGAATAGAATCTATCTCACTTGAGTCATGGTTGCTTTGTAGAATGTCATCAAATGGAGACCTTGAGCTTTCCTCTTGTATGAATGTGGGTGTGAAATTTTTTATGGATCCACCATTTTATCCTTCCATAATTGATCATCAAAGCTGGTGTCCCATTCATATTCATTGGAGTCAGTGTCAAAATAGTTTCAGCTAAATCCTCATTTGATGATATTTATGCTACTTCTTCCTTAGTATCTTCACCATATTCTAACCCAGTTTTATCCTTTGGGTGCATTGTTTTTAATTGGACAGGTTCAACAATACCCTCTTTCCTTTTACCCATAGGGCTGTTTCCTTCATAACCCATTTGTTGCATGATAGCATAACCCTTTCCATATTGTTGTGTGGCTAACTTAATATGTTGTACGGATTCCTCTTCATCTTTATAGAGCCAATCAAGAATAGCCCTATCTTCTACTTCATTTTCTTTGATAAATGTCCCATTTAACCTGGTAATGGGAGCTGAAGTTGAGGCTAAAGTTGTCATTGCCTGTTGTATGGAGGTTGAGGGCTGACCATGGGATCTTGGAGATATGGGTAAATTAGAGAGAGATAAAGAATACTCTCCTACTCCATTATCTTTCATTTTTAGCTTGGCGCCAAAATTACTTATCATTTCACTTGCTTGTTCATGATACTTGGAGGTAGAGATGGCCAAAGACTCTCTATTGTGTGGGACGAGCGTGTCCTGAGTTGCTCTAAGATTAGAGCAAGTTTGACTGCTAATGTGATCAATAGGTATTGTTACTTACTGTCCATGATATGAAAACTTCAAACATTGATGATAAGTAGATGGAATAGCTTGCATGTCATGGATCCATGGGCGACCCAATAGTATGCTATAGGTTAGATCTCGATCAAGAACATGACAAAAGGTATTCTTCACAATAGGTCCCACTCTGATTGGTAGCATGATGAGACCTTTTGAAGTTCTTTCTTCATCATCATATGCCTTGATTGTAATTTTCCTGTGTGGATCTATAGAGTCTGTTGAATATCCTAAAGCTAGGACCAATTTTAAAGTACAAATGTTTAATCCGGCTCCCCCATCTATGAGGACACGTCTAATGCAGGATTTGTGTACCATGACCTCTAAGTAGAGTGATGAATTATGTGGATGAGTTAAGGATGAATCATCTTTTTTAGAAAATGATAAACATGTGTAGGAGGACAAGTGTCCCACCATGGCTTGAAATTTATTGATATCCAGATCAGGGGATATAGTTGTATCAACAAGTGCCTTTTTCAAAATGTCCTTATGTGCAGGTGATAACTTTAAAAGCTCCAAGATAGAAATTTGGGCTGATGTTTTTCGCAGTTGATCAATCAAATTGTATTGATTTGGAGGGGGAATGGCTGCTTTGGATGAGCTACCCTTGACAATGATTTTGGCTTGTCCCCTTGTTGTAACGTTGACCTCTTGATATTATTGCTTACCTTTGATTCAGATAACGTTGATTTGAGGATCATCAGTATAAATATGATTGATAATGACATTGTGGATGTTATTAACATTCTTGCTCTTGTCACTCGACGATTCCCCTTTGTGATAATTAGGTAGCGGATTCTTGAATGCTTGATGGTCATTATTGACATTATGTCCCTCAACTGTGATGGTATGATTATCAATCAAATCTTGAACAATATTCTTCAACCCTTGGCAATTGTTCGTTTTATGACCTTTAGACCTATGATAATCACAGAAATGTGAGTCATTCCATGATGGTGGTTTAACTCGAGGCTCATAGTCTCTTTGTGGTGGCAATGTAATAGCATTTTGATTCAATAATTCTTTGAGGATGGATTCCAAAGATTGGCCCAAGGGAGTGAAACTCCGTTGACTCAAAAAATATGACGATCTGGGCACATTTGAATTTTGATTATTGCCAAAATTATTTTCATGATTATTAGTCATGTTTCTTTGATTGGAGACATTGCCTTGGTTATTAGAATTTCCAGCATTGTTGCTCCATTGAACACCTGACACATTAAGGATGGTAGGCTTCGTATTCACATTGCTAGCACCTACTACCCCATCATTCACAAAATTTTTATTTCGGGTCCAAAATCGTGACTTGTCATTGTTATTATTATGGTTGTTGTTCTTGTACGAATTTGAACCCTCTTTATCGATTTTTAGAACTCCACACTTGATCAATGCACCTTCAATAGTAATTGCATTTTCAATCAATTTTTCAAAGGATTGAGGATAGTGAAGGTTTAGTCTATGAAGGTTTAGTCTATGAAGGGATAGTAATTGCGTTTTCAATGTTGTAGGAGTATTGTGATATAAATCTGTTTATTAACTCCTCAAAATTTTTGATCGGGGGAGTGATCTTTGAAAGCCACTCCATGGATTGTCCACCCAGACTTCTTGGAAACAACCACATTAAGTAGGTATAATTATGAGAAAATTCTAAACTCATATTTCGGAAATCCCTTACATGCTCAATGGGTCAGTTTTCCCATTATATCTATCAAACTTAGAAATTTCGCAATGTTTTGGAAAAGGAATCATTCGAAGACCCCTATCGAATGGATAAGGACATATTTCATCCAAAACATAGTTCTTCGTTGTATCCCTTTTCATTTCTTTTATTTGCCCTTGTAATTCCTTTATCTGTTGAGTAAGGGCATCAAAATCATTGAGAGGAATTTCAGGATCCTCTTTAATACCTTCTATGTCAAAATCAGTAGGTAACTTAGCTCCTTGATTAGCTAAGGAAAGGAAATATCTTTCCTTGTTTCATTCTAAAATCCTTTCCATAAGATTATGAAATTGAGGATCCTACTTTGCTTCTTGAAGTTTTTCTTCCGTTAACTCTTCAGTATTTGAAATGTTGAAAAGGTTTTCCTCCATCTCACTATTATCACCCATGTTGTTTACTGTACTCTCATCTTTTTCTAGGTACTTTCGAGATCTCATGGTAACAGGCATAAGCTTTACTCAAATTCTACTAAATTTGATCAAAGAATTGAAATAGTGCAATGGTGATGCATATGAAAGTCAGGATAGAATGAAGATTCTATGACTTAAAAGATTTTCAATCTTTATCTCATGATTCCCTTATTGAAAGGATGAAAATCCTATTGGTGGGAATTAAGCAAAAGATCAAAAATAAAGATGGTTTTGCACTTACTGGAGTTTGATCTTAGCTTTGTAGAAAGATGAATTGGATGAATGCCTAATGTGCTTGAGTTCTCTATTGCAAAATTTGATTTGGACAAGTAGCGTACGTGATTGCAGGTTGGGGAATATAAGAAGAATGAATATGTTGATTGTGGTTATGCCTTTGAGAGAGGGCTCTTCTTTGAAAGAAAGCTCACGAGTATAAAGGTTCTACAGCATAATCATCAGTGAAACCTCTAATATAGTCGTGATATCGATGAATAATGGTTTTGTGCTCAAGCAGGACCTTTCGACTTTGATATAGAAATTTCCTTCTCTTCAATATCTTCTTATAACTGAGAGACTTCTTGGGCTTTTTAATCTTTCTTTCTAGGGGCTTCTTAACAAAGGTTGCATACTTCCAAACTCTAAGCATGGGAAAGACTAGACCAAAAAGACTTGATTTCTGAAAGTCAAAAAATCACCTAGGCTCGAAAAATAGATGCACCAAAACAGAGACTGCATGCGTCGAAATAGAGCACATATGCGTTGAAATAGAGCACAGATGCGCCGAAACAGAGCACAGATGTGCTGAAACAGAGCACCGATGCGCTGAAACAGAGCACATATGCGCCGAAACAAAGCACATATCTGCTAAATTACTTCTGAGACCGACATGTTTTAACAATTTGATAAAATTTTCTTGTTTTAGATGAACTTAATCTGATTTAAATGTGACAAACACAACATAGAAGCACACAATTGTTTTGTTAATACTAAAATCTAAACAAAGAGTATATGTTCTTGAGATTTCCACAGGTTTTAAACAAGATACGTACTTCAGTCAGACTCATTCTTAATTCGTCAAATAGGTCATCATAGTAATCACACCCCACAGCTTAAAATCGTGTCAACTCACACAGCCTTGTCACCCCCTAGAGGGCGCCCGTGTTTTTGTCTTTTCTAGGTGCGTACTCAAAGTGACAGAAGTGGATATCGAATCCCTTGAGCAGAAAATTCGTGGCGACTATATGGTGAGTGTCTTGGAGGCAAATTCTTCCCTCCCCTTGCACCGTGATTAAGATAATGTTTGGATACTGACACAGCTGGCTTTCTACACTATGGTTCATAGTAAGGGTATTGGTTCAGTGTGGCAAATAGATATACTCCCTCGAGAGACCTCCCAACCTTTAGAACAAAGTTTTTGGGGATGGTTATCCTACGCACTACTGTCAAGTTGGATTTTCATCAACAACTTGCTTTTGATTAAAGTGGGTTGGAAACCTTGGCTTTAGGTGTTCCCACTTAGGTCGTTCCTCTTGGGTGAGTACTTTTTCCCACAAGAGCAAGCCTTCTTAAGGATGTAATAAAGTATTAAATTGCAGAAAATAAAAGGTAAGTCTAGTGTTCTGATCACCCAATTAAGGGGAGAGCATAAACCTATTACCCATAATCATAGCAAACAATAAGGGTTCAATTTTAAATCCCAAATTGACAAATTCTCTACACTAAGTGAAGATGTTGCTTCACCAAAAACATGGGATTCATTTTAACCAAAAGAAAATTTATGTTTGGTGACTATCCTAGGATTGGTTAATTCAGATTTAAATGTCTACTTTAGGATTGCTTGATTCTGTTAAAAATAAAATTTGAAAAATCTTGTCAGTGGATTGCGTCGAAATTAGAATTTAAAATTTTTACAACTGTATGCCCCGAAACAGGTCGTCCATGCATCGAAACAGGTCACATATGTGCTGAAAGATCTTCACCAAAATGCACTGAAACAAAGTGTCTATGTGCCGAAATAGGTCATGGACGCACCGAAACAGTTAAAGTATGCACCGAAAGATCTCATAAATGCGTTGAAACAGTCCTTGTATGCGTCGAACCGAGACTCGTATGCGCCAAAACGTGATTTTTGTCTATCACCTGCCAAAAAAATCTGCAAAAAGAAATATTAAATGCAGGGCTTGACCCCATGGTGGGCGCCAAAAATGTGTACATTAGAATGTACAAATCAAAATGAATCTAAACTAATACACCAATGAAACATTAGATTAAAGAAACTAAATTAAAGAAAACAAAATGCAAACTCTAAACATAGGCAGCTCCTTCAAATTCGTCTCATTGTCCTCTATCTCCAAGGATTCATTTCAAGATGCTTGCTCTCAGTTGTTTTAAACACCAGCTTGTAGAATGATAGCTTGAGAGAATGAGATTAATGAAAATGCATGTGCATCTAATATGCTTTAAGCTATGAAATTGAAATGCTAATTAAATGCTAGAAATGCTAAAATATGACTATAATAATTACGCATGAAAACCTAGGATTCAAGGTCCTTTTCAACCCACAAGAGGACTATATTTATAGACTTTTGAAGGCTGGAATTTGATTAACCAAGAGCAATGGTTGAGTTCAAACCTGTTGAGATGAACGGTGAGAGATCAAGAATTCGAAAAGAAGATGGAAGTTTAAGAGACAGATGGAAAATGAAGAGACAAAATGGAAGGTGTCTCCATAATTTAAATAAATAAATATTTAAATATGTGTGGGAAATGAAAAGCTACATAATTAAATATTTGAAAATATTTAATTATGGAGAAGTGAAAAAGCTTTTAATTAAATATTGAAAAAATTTAATTATGTGAGAAAAGTGAAAAATTTCAGAAAGTGTTTTAACTAAATATTGAAAATATTTAATTAAATTTGAAATGAAGAATATCATTTAACTAAATATTGAAAATATTTAATTAAATTTGAAATGAAGAATATCATTTAAATTTAGAATTTAAACTTGTGATAATTAATATAAATAAATTGTAAAATTTATTTAATTAATTAAGAGGAAGACAGCATTAAATAAATAAACTTTATTTATTTAATTAAACTAGAAGAATTGGAAAATGAACAATATAAATAAATAATTAAATTTATTGAACAATATAAATAAATAATTAAATTTATTTATATGTAGATGACTTAACAATATTAATTAAATAATTCATATTTAATTAATTAATAGGTTTGTTTAACGTGACCATTTTTAGATGTGTACATAA
This sequence comes from Sequoiadendron giganteum, assembly GCA_007115665.2. Taxonomy (NCBI): domain Eukaryota; kingdom Viridiplantae; phylum Streptophyta; class Pinopsida; order Cupressales; family Cupressaceae; genus Sequoiadendron; species Sequoiadendron giganteum. Next base: position 13,163,987 of record CM021108.1, read on the forward strand.
ACGATTCATTTGCACATGGATAAGTAACATATATATTCCCCAATTATGCTTAAAGGATGAAATCCTTCAAGAAATTATCTATTCCTTGAAAAAGCTCGGGTCTAGTTAATAGAGAATCACAAACACAACTAAAGTATGTTGATAGGAAATGTTTGAATAAAATGTTCTGAGGCCATAACACAAAACATGAGAGAATAAAACATGAGCGAAATTCTAGTGCCATATTCCAAAGCATAGAGCTATATGAATCACATTATAATCCACATATCTATACCTTAATATATCACTTCTTTATGAATCCTATTGTTATCTTGCACAAACTTATTGATTAACTATAGCATTTAACCGATCCTTTGAAACAGAGCTATCGTTAAACGTAATTCACAGTAAATAACAAATGAAAATCAACTAAAATCATCTTGGATCAATATTTCATTAATAATCCATGTAATTCATTAATAATCCATGTAAAGTATCACAAAAGGAGAGAAAACAAACTCAAAAATTTCACATATTTAAGAACCCCATAATTGACCAAGTTCTCTTATCTGACTCAAAACCTTCTAAAACCTAGACTTACATTTATACTCTTTGTATTACTTGACTCCTATTTCTCATATCTTGCATATTTCAACATAACTCTCTCATGGCCCAAAATTCCCTTTTATAAAACAAGGGAGCCCACAAACTTCAGACCAAAGAGTAAACATGTCCATTTGTTATTGGATTGCTAATTCCTAATTTAGTTACAAATTTATCATGCCACTAAAAAGAATAAAACGAGAATCATCATTAGTTGTTATGGAAGAAAAGAAACCGCCCTCTAGATGGCCACTTGTTCACATTGAAAAAGGCATCTTCAACCGTTGCAACACTTTATTCGGTCTACCGCCATTCCACAACCTAGCTTCTCTCCTCTGGCGGTAGCGCAGTCCTGCGGTCTCTTTGGCCATTCCACAACCTAGCTTCTCTCCTTTGGCGGTAGCGGTCCCGCGGTCTCCTTGTGTGCTCTTTACGGTACTGCAGTTTCCCCGCCATACCGCTGACCCTTCTTCAACCTCTCCCGGTTGTGCAGTGACCCCGCGGTCCCGCAAGTCTGTCGTTTGATGCTCGCAGTGGAGTGGCACCCCCGTGGTACCGCAAGCCCTTCTTCTGTCGCCCACGGTGCTACGGTGAAATGTCTTATGGCGGTGTTTTTCGGTGGACATCTATCTTGTGTTATTTAATATTTGGAGGACATATTTAATATGCTTAGGACAGTCTTTTAAATTTGATTAGATGATTAAATCTGGGAAAAAAACTCAAGTCTAATATTTTAATTAATGACATTTAATTCTCCTCTTTTCTAATGAATTTCTATCGTGACTTTTGAATCTATTTTTAGTGTTGGATTGATGTAATTTTAATAGGAGAAAAATAGAAGAGAAAAAGTGGTTTTGCTCAGCAGTAGCATGTTAAGCTGGAATAGCTCTGTGTTTTTGAGATAAAATATTTAAGATTCAAATACAAATTTTAGTTTCTGAGTTATTTGTGTATCTGTTATTTGATATCTTATGTGTCGTTATTCTCTGCCTCTGGCCTTCAAGGAACAGGAGAGAATGCTTCATGCCTTTCACATACTTTTTTCAACTGCAACAGACAGAGACAATGATTCCGGCGCTCTATTCATTACAGACGACTATGATTGTTCTAGCAGCTCCTACGTCCACGTCTTTTTCTGCATGAATTCCTTCATGCTTCAGATCCACACGACTGTTACCCAATCCGCTTCTCTAGAATGTAGCAATGCAATGGTAGGAGAGAAATAGAAAACACAGACATAAGACTATATATTGATTAAATGAAAACATCACATAGATTCTTTTATAAATCTTCTGAACTTCTACTCATTCAAACAACTCCCACTGCATTCTCATGATATTGCTAGAGCTTCTGCTCTTTCAAAAATCAACATGTAGCTACCATTCTTTATCCTTACAGCTATGTCGAGCTGGACTCCATTTGGGAGTGTATACAAAATAAGATTCATACAATATATAGAGAATTAAGCATGACCTAAGGACAAAGGACTGAATATAATATATTTTGAAACACCCAGAAAACGTGTTTAAGTTGGCATGAGTAAATATGTAATCAAATCAAATCTCTGCCAAAATCTATCCTCAATATTTGTCTTTAATGCTGAGATTGACTGCGATCCAATGCTGATACGGAGACTAACATGGAGAGAACAGAGAAAATAGGAGTAGTTAAGACTAGCACTTGCAGCCGAGGGAGCTGCAAGGAATACACCAATAGTATTATATAATTACCTCAATATTATTGACCACATGTTTGCAGAAGATTTTCTCTCTTGAATATAGGGTACAGAATGAGGAGGCAAATCAAATTGACCCTCCATTGACCCTGTCTTTGCAGAAGATTTTCTCTTGAATACAAGGTACAGAATAAGGAGGAGGTGGATCAAAGAAAAGTATCTATGAAGACTGTAATATTTACTTTCTAAGTATAAAGAAAAATATTTAGTATCTACTTTGTACCACACATGGAGGTTTGAGATAAAAATTGGTTTTGATAGCAACAGTTGTGTGTATGCTGACATCCTGGTGACTATGGTCATATCTAGCCTACTAATCCTTTGTACACAATAGATTTATGCTTTATCTAATGCGGGCTACACACATTGGTACACGATAAATTTATGCTTTATCTAATGCGGGCTTTTGACAGTGATTGTTTTTGGGTAGCGCCACACATTTGTGTCTTAGTAATCCTATCCAATGTGGGTTTCTCAGAATGATTTTCTTTGGGCAGCTGCACAGAGTAGTCATCATCATGTCGCAGCTCTTTTTCCTGGGTAGAATGTTGATTTTCTTTGGGTAGTTGCATACATGAATCTCCATGGAATATTATTTGTGTTTATTTTATAGTTACTTTGTGGCTACACATTGAATAAAAACATTGTAATCTGAAATTCAAAACTGTCAAAGCACAAGATTCATATGTCAATATAGAGGGATAATGGGCTTTGATGGTATTCTATTCATGAGGCATTTGTGATTCTGATGTTTGTGTTCTGATGGTAAGCAGAATGTCCAAGCGTAGTCAAGGCACACAAGCTGTTACGCATGCAAACTGTGTAAGGTCAAGGCATGTGAACTGCTCTACGGAGTACCATGCCCCAAACAGAGGGCCACGAGCTCTCCAGGAGGAACGTGGATTCTTCAAACTATGCGTGTGATGGAAATATAAGATATTAATTCGATATACGCGTCTAGCTTCATTTGTCGTGGAACCTATTATATTCGAAGAGATCCTCAATTCATTTGCATAACAGCAGCTGCAGGGAGATAGTTATTGGTTCTTATCTTTAAAAAATACTTGTGCAGAAGAGAACATTAAACAAATATATTATAAATGTTGCATATAATTAAATGATTATTTGGATGGGTAACGTTAATTGATTTTGTGTGGTGTGCAGTGCTTTAGCTTTTAATGCAGATAGATGGTCTATTGTATTTCAATTGGGATTGAAATATACAGATGTTATAGTAAGATATTTATGACTTTTCTTAACCATTGAATTGAGATTTTATCTTTATTTACCTTAGGTATAGGGAATTTTTATTTTGCACAAATTTCTCACAATAATGATGATGATTTCGTGATTGAAATACAGATGTCATGGTGTAAGATATTTGAGTTTTGACCATTTTCCATCCACTTTTACTCTCCCACATGCTCTCGCTCTGCCTTTTTTCATTTCTATGCCCTTGAACACATGCTTATTGAAGTCATTGGGGGGGCAGGGGCGGGGTTAATGACTGTTTAGTGTGCAATTATCCACAACCTGCATTATTCCCTTCTAGAGCAGTCGGTGCAAAATAATGGTCAATTTCAACCACAAATAATTAAACCAAGCGGCTTCTCTCAATATTAATGCAAAAAAGGAATCTGCAATGTTGGTGATCTTTGAGACTTTCATATTATGAGTTGGTTATCTTGGCACTCTATCAAAGCTCGATTTAATTTTAGTAATCAATACAAAGTGTTTTTGATCTTTGTTCAATCTTTGGTTCCACTTGAGTTGACTATGAAGATGTGAGCTCCTATCCATTGTAACTTTTATAAAAATTTGTTATGGCTGTCATCTTATCCTTTTCTTTTACTTCCTTTGAAAAAGGTGTACCTTCAGTTGCTCTCAAATTTGTTCTTAAGTGCTAGATTGAACTCCAAGTGGAAGTGCAGGTTCAATGAAAATTTTTGGTGTAAATTATCTGTCCAAATTTGGAAATAAAAGGCTAATATTGACTCTCAATTAATTGCTTGGAAGATTTTACATTACAAACTGCCCATTGATGACAGGTTGAAATGTATGATGATTCAACCAATTAATTGCCCTTTTTGTCAAAAGAAAGAAAATTTAAGGCATATCTTTTGGGAATGCCAATCCATTAGAAGGCAATGGAATACAGTTTTCCATGATCTACCAGCTATCTATGGGCATAATCTAAATTGGAAACAAGCTCTTCTTGGGGTCTGGTTACATCAGAATGTCATTGCCGATGGAGTTAGGCATATCATTTTATCTTTTATTTGGAGAAATAGGTGCAAAGTTGTCTCTAATAACCATAGGGATCACCAGGGAGTTATATTTCTAGGGCTTTACTTAGACATTTTTTATTGTCTGATTTCTCTTTTTTCTCATCTACAGACTAAGGCTGCGAAGAATTTAAAGATTGATGTCCAGATCCAACAAATCAAACTTCCAGCCTATCAAACTTCAAGTTAATCAGCTACTCGGTGAAAAAAGGTCATTGTAACACAAGGGTTAAAGTCATACTTTCAGGATTGAAGTAGTTTCTGTTTTAATGATACTTTTGTAGCTGTTAGTCATGTAATTTTACAGTTGTAGCCTTCTTTTTTGCTATTTTGTATCTGCTGTAATTGTTGATGTTAGTGGTGTTTTGAACCAGCTGACTGTTTCTGCAGTTTAATACTGCAATTTCTTCATATTTTGCATATTATTAGTACAAAAAATAAAATTAATGCAAAAAAATCCATATTTCAAAATTCATGAAGTAACTCTATGGGATCAAAATGGTCTTGAAAAGTGAAAAACATTAATTATTTATCATTTTTTAAATTTTTCTATGCTTTTGGGTATTTTTTTGGGTTCTCAATATTGTTTAAAATTTTTCCCAATAATCCCATGAAATTGAAACTGTTTTTATTTTTTCATATGCTTTTGTTTCTACCGTTTTGATTATAAAGGAAAATATATTAAAAAACCACTATTAATTCAGTCCACGTTTTGTTTTTCAGTCTCCAACAATAGGTGGAAAAGTATTTTCTACAGTTCTGATTACAAAGGGAAATCTATAAGAAAATATATATAATTCAGTACACATTCTGTTTTCCACTCTCCAACAATAGGTGGATTGTTTTCCAGTCTCCAACAATAGGTGGAAAATTATTTTCTACGGTTCTGATTACAAAGGGAAATCTATAAGAAAATATTTATAATTCAGTACACATTATGTTTTCCACTCTCCAACAATATGTGGAGAAGCATCTATTAGACAAGTCCTTCCTTGTTTCTAAGTTTGATTTCTAGAAAGCAAGTATTCTAAGAAGCCAAGAGTTTAGATCATTAGTTTAAGTGTTTTCTCAGGGATTTAAGACACTGTATTCTTAACAGCCTCAATTTTTTTCATATTCAAAAATCTCAATTGTTGCATCCAAATGTAAAATAATGTTAATCACTGGATCAACTTAGACATAATCACAAACAGATATTGGTGCCTCAAAATTAGCATAGTACTTTACTAGAGGGAAGAGCAAACAGATTCAGGTGAGCTTAAGATGAGCATAGAAAGCAATCACCGTAGACATTGAAAAACTGAGACAGACAACAAAAGGCATAGCCCAGAAAAGATACTACAAGAATAAAAAGTAGAGGCCATAGAGGGACATAATATAAGATTTCAAAGGGTGTACCTCAAGATCCATAATTGCCATGTATTTCTGTAAAGGAGCTACATATTGACGAATATTATTCATGATCTTCTTTGCCTGTAGAAAGAGACAATAAGTACAGTAACCAATCTAATTTTTAGATATAAATAAAGACAAATCACATGGAGGAAATAACAATTTTCATAAATGTTGTAACATCAATTCAAAAAATGCAACTGATCTGCTCTTCAATTTCAGGTCCAAAATTGAAGCATTATTGCATCAAAACCTTAATTATTGCATTCAAACCATAATTGTCACAAGTCCTTCAGTTTTTGTTCACAAACAAAATATTAAAGCATCAAAACCCTAAGTATATTTCAGCAGCTATGATTGTTCTAGCAGCTCCTACGTCCAAGTTTTTTTCTGCATGAATTCCTTCATGCTTCAGATCCACGTCATGACTGTTACACAATCCGCCTCTCTAAAATGTAGGAATGCAATGGTGGGAAAGAAATAGAAAACACAGACATAATACTATATATTGATTAAATAAAAACATTACATAAATCCTTTTATAAATCTTCTGAACTACTGCTCATTCAAACAACTCTCACTGCATTCTCATGATATTGCTAGAGCTTCTGCTCTTTCAAACATCAACATGTAACTACCATTCTTTATCCTTACAGCTCTGCCGAGCTGGACTCCATTTGGGAGTGTATACAAAATAAGTCTCATACAATATATAGAGAATTAAGCATGACCTAAGGACAAAGGACTGAATATAATATATTTCGAAACACCCAGAAAACGTGTGAAAGTTGGCGTGAGTAAATAAGTAATCAAATCAAATCTCTGCCAAAATCTATTTTCAATATTTGTCTTTAATGCTGAGATTGACTGCGATCCAATGCTGATACGGAGACTAACATGGAGAGAACAGAGAAAATAGTAGTAGTTAAGATTATATTTCCAACATAGAATGCAGCTCTGATACCATATCATATAAAATGCATAAAAAATGGGTATATTAGAAATAACAGGTGCATATATAGCAGAGGAAGGGAAGCGGTTGAGTATAGAAGAGGGGCGGCTGGACAGGTTAACTATATACACCCGCACACACTACAAAGTAATACATTATACACTATTTTCTGACAATTTGCATCAATTAAAAGACTTAGTATATTTAGAATGGTCTTAGCCATAGTAACATAAATAATTTAAAAAATTAGATGTATATCAAATTAATATTTTGGAATAGTTTTGAAGAAGTGTATGTCAATCAACTATTAGACTATGAAAATGTATTTATATTGAAAAATATCTTTATAGTTACAAGCAGTTACAAATTCACATAATTATTAAAAAAATGTATGTATTTTGAAAATATTTGTTTTATTTAACAGACAGTTGCAAGCTCGCATATCTAAGTAAAACTCATGTAGATACAAAATAAAATCAATTCTTATAATTTCAAAATCTCCTTATCTCCAATAATTTCTTTTCATTTATCATTTCCAAAAGTTCATGCCCAACTTCATTATTTAATCCTTTAATGCAACCTTCTCAATATCCGCTTGATTGTTCAAGGAGCTCGTCTACAAATTCGTTCACATCAACATTAAACACCTGTCTACACTGTAAAACCAATGAAAATGAATAAGGCCAAGAATGTAAAGAACTGACATACTTACATATTGTTTCAAAATTGTTGTAACCAACCTCATTTATTAAATTCATGTCATAATCTGTTTCAGGATAATTTAACCTCCTCTCTTGGTCACATGTGACTAGCATAGCTTTGTGTGAGGACCTGCATACTAATTGTTTATAACAGATATACAATAAACTATATGCAACCAATATTAATTGCAAAATATGAAGCAATTTTTTTAAAACACTGACCTTGCTGCAGCCTCAGCAATAAAATGTCGACCTAACATTAAAATAAAAAGAATTTAGTAAAATTATACAATAGTTTTTAATAAAACGGATAGTTATATTAAAAAAAATTAAATATGTTATATTCATTTTTATAGTATATTTTAATATAATAAAATATGATTTTTAATATATAATAAAATTTTAAAATATAATTGATAAAAAAATATTTAAAAATTTAAATCTTTATAGTTTATTTGTTGAAAGGTTTTCTAATTAACTTTTTTTTAAATCTATTTTATTAACATATTCTTTGATCTTGACTTAACAATTAATAATAAATATCATTCAAAATAATGAAACTTTTTCTATTATTCACTTTTTTTATTAAAAAAATCTTCTGCATTCAAATAAATTTGAAAAAAAAAACACTATAAACTCACCAAGACTTACTGGATATTTATGATTCTTAAGCCTGCAGAGAAATGACATTCAAACATTATTAGTGTTCTTTGTAGTGAAATATATTGTTTGTTAGACATTTCAGGAATTCATTATTATTGAATTCAAAACATCTTTTAATATCACCCATGAAGTTTTCAATTAACCTTTGAACCGTAAAAAATGAACCCATAGAAAAATAAAATCATCCTAAATATGAACTAAACAATATGACCTGAAATCTTGATATTACATTTTTCTTCAAAAAAGATTTAATTAAAAACTAGCATCAAACAAAAATAAAAATAAGAAAAGAAAATTAATAGAATACGATATATTGGCTTGCCAACGGCCACAGCTATCACTGTCTCCAATGAATCCACCACTTTTTCTTTTTGTACCCCTAACTCTCCTACCATGATCGTTAGGTCTGTTTCAGTTAGGATTAGTGTTCTCCATGCCATTATTTCAACTACTTCCTGCAACTGTGTCTGCATCAACCTAGCTTTACTGAGATTGATTAGAATCTCTGCTGCAAGTTGAATATCATTCAATTCACAAGGATTTTCCTCCTGATTTAGTGCTATCTCAGAAGCAGCACGAGACACATTTCCATTAAGATTTTCTATTATTGCAAAGCCTGCACAATGTAAGAAAACAAGTTAGCACATCAAATATATCTAAAAGTTAGTACATCACTTAAGAAAGTTGGGGACATTGATATATAGTGAGCAAAAGAGGTTTCAATATCCTTCATCGTATAAAACTGTCTATGAGACTGGGGCTGGCTTAACCAGCACATTCCAAGTGGACTATGTTAGGTAAAGATTTAGTCACATATAACAAACAATTGCACAAATTTATTATTAAGTATAATAATAATAAAAAAAAATCAAATGTAAAGAAGCAATCATGTCAGAATTCACAGTCTCCATTTTACTTGGTGCCCAATTATCTATTGTTGATGATAATAAAAAATAATCATTTTTAAACTTGTCTCTAAGTTTTTCGCTGCCATCGGTCCCATGATAGATTCACAAGGTCTTTCTCAACTATCACTGTGGATGCTTCAAGATCAAGAATAACTGAAATTGCAACACCACTAGCTGACAAATACGATAGGAAGTTCTTGCCTACAAATTACCAAATCACAAAGATCAATCTAGGTAAGCAGACAAGGGAAGATAATATCGAAGGAATGCACACAGATGTGTCAGCTATTATGCTTAGCCTAGATAAGGACCAAAAAACTCAAGAAGAATTGAAAGAATAGATCGCTCAACTCTGTTCCTATATCAAGCAAGTAGTGCATCCCCTGAAATCCAAGGATGGACCTCCTCTAAATTCAATGCCTATATCCAACCAACATTACAAATTCTATTGAGCAAGGTTTCAGACATTATGTTCTATTCTTCGCAGCTTCTGAAGTTCCCCATCACTGACTAATTTGTCTCTACATACCTGTCACAGGCTCTTCCTTTTAAACCTTCATGCTCTAGAATAGGGTAGAATCATGGGAAAAGGTATGATATTAACCATCAAATACATAAAACTCAAGCCCTAAAGATTTTAGTTCAACAATGAAGTACAAATGAAAATAGAAACATAAACAATAATAAAACAATATTATCACAATTCATATGTCATGGTTGATCTCTTTCATTGCTGTTCTCCATTTTTCTTTATATGCTTGCTTCCCCTCAAATTTGCAATATGCAAAAATAGCTTTGTGGTAATGATTGCAAAATATCAAAGATAGTGGTTGTCTAGTTAGAGTAGAATAGAATAGAATGTGGTCTAAAATGAGGCTGAAATGTATCTTTTATAGAAAACCAATTCAAAATGAAGGGTCAAGATTACATGATGAAGATCAATGGATGAGATTGCTTTGACAAACAAGGAAATAGGGTTAGGGCAAAAATAAAGTTTAATTAAGGATGGATGGTGGAGATTAAAAGGTAATAAAACCTTTATCAAGGATGGAGGTTAATTGAGATAGAAGATAAGATTTGACACAGAAAAAGAGGTTGCTGGAATAAATTAAATGATTATTAAATTATTTAATTTAAAAAGGAAAGTAAATAATTAAATGATTAAAATAATTATTTAATAATGAGGAAAAGAGATTTGTTTAATTGTGGAAAAAAAGACTAATAAATAATTAAATAATTAAAATAATTATTTAATTATAGTAAGAAAATGAAAATAAATAATTAAATAAATAAAAAATTTATTTAATTATGAAATGAAAGAATTAATTAATAATGTAATTTATTTAATTAATCCAATAATTACAATTGTTTAATTATAAAAAAAAAAACAGAAAATTGTTATAAAAAATGACATTTGCAAACTTAAAACATAAACATCTCTATATTCATACTACTTTCTCCTTGCTGCCAATACAATATTTATTCTTGATGAGGCTCGATTCCCTCATTAAATATTTATTTAAAAAAATAATAATTGCCTCTAACTCACGCAATGTAGGCGCCTCTTTCCTCTACCTTTGGCTATGTAGGAACCTCCTGGCGTGGCTTCTTGTTACCCACGTTGCCTTCCCACGTAGTCCCAATCTCTCCCCCTCTTGGCATTAGCTGCCCTCCTTGTATTTAAGTGAGTGACGGTGTCTATATCATTGCCAATGCCAACGCAAACCAATAATTCATCGTCATATCGCCAACTAAGTTTAGATGTGAATCTTTAAATTTATGCATGGAACAAAACTAAGTTTAGATTTTTAATTTCTTACCAAGAATTCAGATTCTTTCAAAAATTCAGGATGCAGACTAAATTTTGTGAAAAATACTTCTTACTTATCAATTGATGAGTTAAGGGGGGTCTATAATGTATACTTCATAACGCACAACACTTGCTGAAGGTTTTTCAAATGGAGTTGCAAGCTAAGTGGGCTTCACCTTGGGAAAAACTCAATGGTTAAATGTGCTTGAGCTGGAGTAGTAATGGTATGGGTGACCTCCCAGGAAGGCCTAGTTCTTCACCTCTCTGAGCATCACCTAGATGCAATGAGTGCTAGGTGAACCATTCACTATTATGAGAGATGGGCTCTTGTGAATCACTACTCATCAAACATGGGTCAATGAGTTTGAATGGTAAAACTAAACGGTTCAAACTTGACGGAAAAATCACAAATTGACACGTTGTGGAAAAATACCTCCTAATGAATGTTTTGCAAATAGGGTTGCAAGATAAGTGAGAATCACCTAGATGCAATGAATGCTAAATGAACCATTCACTATTATGAGAGATGGGTTCTTGTGAACCACTACTCATGAAACAAATTTTAATAAAAATAAATATTTTTACCACTATTCAAATATAATAGCTTATTTGTATAATAATCTATATTTGACTAAATTAGAATCAAAATAAATCATATTATGCAGACATAAAAATTATGAGAAAAAGATAATTATTAGGAAAATAATTAATAATAAAAAGAAGCTTTCAAATTATAAGAAAGTATAAAAATTTATATTTTTCTAAAAATGAATCGAAAGAGTAAATATAAAGGAAACCAAGAGGGTAAAAAGAAGGCTAGAGATCTCGTAAAGAATCCCATTCCCAAGAAAAGAAGTTGCCCTTAAACTAGAAGCATATTTAACAAAAGATGAAATTACAAGGGCTATCTTCTCTATGCGAAATGATAGATCACTAGGGTGGGATGGGCTTTATGTAGAATTCTATAAAGCTTTTAATGACAGGATAAGTGAGGACTTGTTGCAGATCTACCAAGAGGCTCTAAAGAAAGGATCCCTGGGTAAAGACATAAATAAAGGAGTTATAAAGCTTTTACCTAGAAGGGGAGACATGACTCTGATTAAAAATTGCAGACCCATTACTCTCCTGAATGTATCATACAAAATCTTGGGAAAGGTCCTTACCCTGATATTAGTAGAAATCCTCCCTAATTTCATAAATAACACCCAAACTGGTTTTGTTAAAGGGAGATACATCTTGGAGAATCTAATTACGAGATGGGAGGCCATGTAATGGTCTAGACAATCCAACCAGAATCAAAGGTTGTATGGACAAAGTGGATGGTGGTTTAGGTCGTAAAGACCTAAGAGTCCAAGGAATTTCCCTGCCAGCAAAATGGATTGCGAAGGCCATGATAGGAGAAGAACGCTAGAAGCTGATGGTTATAAATAATTTCCTTCAAACTTACCCTAAATATGAAAAGCAATGCAAAGTGCTACCCCTATGTTATATTCTTATGAACAAACACCCCATGTCCCTAGCTAGGTCAATGGTATTTAAAATCTTATGGAAAGCCTAGGAGTTGGTCAAGCATAAGATTAAATTTAAATCCTGCAACATTCAAATCGATGACAACACTAAGTGCCAACCCTACTGCTCCCCATGGTGCAACCTAAAACATAAAAATAACTCGCTTTCCCTCCTATAGGGATGCTTAGGAAAAAAATGGAATCAAGAATGTATTCACACCTTTCATAATATCCTTGAGAATAGTCACCTTAAAACCCTTGACAAACTAGCCTGTGAGTTCAATCTGGATATTTCTAATCCTAGGACCTTTAACTCCTTGGATGAAACTTGTAAAAGTGTTTCCTTTCCTCTCCAGTCTTCTTAGAATTGTGCCTTTGATTTTGATCTAGTATGAAATGATGGCTCACTTCTTACCAGAGTTAAACAAAAAAACCTATATAAAGATATAATGAAAAACGCTTCTATTAGGGATCATGTTAATGCCTGCTTGGGTACTAACGTGGATGAGCATAAGTGGAGAAAAATCATGTCTTCTATATGGCAAAATGTTAAAGAGCCCAAGAAGGCTTGTTTTAGATGGCGATTTTTATTAAATCACCATCTAAAAAGGTTTGGAAGATGTTTTTTAATAATATGTCAATATGGAAGAATAATGGGAAGATTAAGTGGATTGATATTTTATTTAATTCAAAGAAGCTAAGAAATGAATTAGAGATTTTCTGGGACTGCTTGTCTACTAAAATTATGTGGTTCATTTTGAAAGCTAGAAATAAAGTGAAGATTCAAGGGTGTAATAGAGGCCTCACTGAGTTTAATAGACTCACACATCTTTCCATTTCTTTGCAAGTCACTGTAATAATGGAGACTTCGATGGCTAAACTCATGAGGCTGATTTCAGATGGAGCAATTAAATTTGAGGGTAAGTTTGATCAAACGTGGCACTATAATCAGGGAGATGCATAAACTTTTCTCCAAGCTGTAAGGGAACTCCAAAAAGACTTCAATGCAGCTCAAGTTTTTGAAGATAGATTTGTTGGAAGGGAGGAGGAAGAGCAGCATATTTATGTTTGATAATTCAGTTTATATAATGAATATAAATCTGAATTTGTAAAGAAAATCAGCAAAGCAAAATAATGTATACAGGCTTGTTTTATCTAATAATTTATATTTTGATCTATCCTAGTGTCCTTAGCCTCGTCAAAAACAAAAGAATCAAAAAAGTCCAAACTAAAAATAATAAGATTATTAGAAAAAAGTAATCATGACACAAAAATATAGTGAATCTTCCAATTTAAACTAAATAAATTTAAAATTAAATATTAAAGACTTTCTTCATAGTTGATCCATTGTATTTTTAATGAACACTATTGAATTAAAAAAAAATCAAACTTAAAAAAAATTGGAATTATGATAAAAAAATATATAATGATCACAATGAAAAGTGAATCTTTTAATTCATATTGAATAAATTTTAAATAAATAAAATCAAATAAACCCAATATAAATATTTTACAACAATTCAAATATAACAGCTCATTTGTATAATAATTTATATTCTCACTAAAAATTATCACCAAAGTAAATCATATTATACATAAATAAAAATTATGATAAAAAGATATAAGTATTAAAAATAAAATAATAAGAAGCTCTCAACTTTTACTAAAAACATATCCAAATATAAAATATATGTCACTAGAATATTAAAGACTACCAAAGATTAAGAGAATAAATATTTTTACTGGCTCTAGGAAAATTCACCACCAACAATACAACAAATACAATGCTGGAAAATTCATCGCTAGCAATTCAATGCCATTAAAAATTAACTTCATGGAAAATTCACCAGCAACAACTCAAAAATTAACTTCATGGAAAATTCACCAGCAACAACTCATGGCGGTGAATTTCCCCACTCTGAGTTTTCCTCTTGCCATTTGTACTATTTCTTAAATATATTTTAATTGTATGTGCATTCATATATTGATCTGTGGCAACTATTGAAAATAAATAAATTATAAGACAACATATAATAATTAAAAAAAAAATTCAAAACAAAATAAAAATATCTAAATGTATAACTTACAAGTGAATTTTCAAATGTACCATCTATATTTGGACAATCCACCAATTGAATTGTAGGCTTAGAAGGATCATTTGCAGGTACTTGAATTTCATCTTTACCTCCCCCTTCAAATAGGTTTCCAAATCCTAGTTGCCTTCAATAGTCTCCTTGAATGGTTCTAAAGTTGATTCATCCACTCTCCAAAGTTCTGCCATTGAAGGAATCATTTAGTTTACTTAACCTTCCACTCAAAATATCATAAATTTAAGAAAAATATTATCAATTTTACATATAATGCATTATTTATGTGCGAAAAATCAAGGTAAAGGGCATGAATCAATAGTATCAACCATCAAATAACTAAAAATCCATCCCTAAAGACCTTAATCCAATAATGAAGCATAAATGAACATAGAAACTTAAACAATAATAAAGCAATATTGTCATAATTCATATGTCATGGTTGAATCACCTTCATTTATCTTCTCCATTTTGCTTTATATGCTTGCATAATAAAGCAGTTCTCCCATAATTCATATGCCATGGTTGAATCACATTCATTGCTTTTTTCTAGTTCGCTTTATATGCTTGGTTGTAACACTAGTGATAGTGATTCAAAGATTGTGGTTGTTTAGGGTTTGAAATGAAAGGGATAGGTCTCTTTTATAAAAACCCAAAATTGAATGAAGGAGTAAGATTGAATGATGAAGATCAATAGATGAGATTTCTTTGAGAATAAATTAAATAGGGTTAGGGCAAAAATAGGGTTTAGTTAAGGATGGACGATGGAGATTAAAAAGTAATAAAACATTATGGCTTGGGTGAAATTAATTGAGATAAGAGATAAAATTGGGAAAGAAAAAGAGGTAGCTAGATTAAATAATTATAAAATTATTTAATTTAGGAGGGAATTGAATAATTAAATAATTAAAAAATTAACACAGTTATTTAATTATAGAAAAAGACAAAAAGTTGACTGTTAATTAAAATAATGGGAACCAATTATTTAATTAGAAAGTGGAGGAAAAGACAAATTACTAAATAATAAAAATAGTTATTTATTAGTGGAGGAAAAGGGTGGGAATTAAATTGTGGAAGAAAAGGTTGATGAATAATTAAATAATTATTTAATTATAGTAGGAAAATGAAAATAAATATTTAAATAAATGACAATTTTTTTAGATATAGAGTGAAAGGACTAATTAATCACCAATTGAATAAATATTAACTAGTCAACAAGATTAAAATGGGAAAATAAATTAATTAAATAATTAAAATTATTTAATTAATAGAATAAATATGACTTTATACCATAATTAAATAGTTAAAATTTTTTAATTAAGTAGGGAAAAAGGGGATTTGATTTGGAAAATGATGTTCAGGGAGGACATTTTCTAGTGTTTACATTTTGGCCCTCTTTGATATAATGTGAAGTAACATGAATGTTGTATGAAATAAATTCAGCTTAGAATATGTCTTGTTGTGCCATGATGAAGATATCCACTTTCGGGTTTGAGACTCAAAATTGGATCCATCTAGTAAAAACCCTACCCTAGGGAGGTATAAATAGGATTTTAGGGATAAAATTGGTCATTTGTGCATTTTTACTGGAGTGAATAGTGAGTTCTAAGAATAAATTTGCTACAAATTTGTTGCTAACATGTCACATGTAGCACACTCCTCACATCATGAATTCAAAGTCCGTGCCTACAAATAGCTAGAGGGCTCCAGGGATACAATATGTACCCCTTTCCTTCATCATTTTTTCATTTTTTTCTAGATTTTAAGGCTCCAACGAGGGAAAATAGATGTGGTGCACACCATGTGCCACATTTGTTATCGTCTTCACTGCAAGTGGGGTAGTTTTCCACATTTTCTCGACACATTTTTCTAGTTAAGTTTTATCAAATGGATTGTGACACAACTATTAAGTATGCTACATGTGATTCATGCAACACAACTATGGTTTGGAACAATGCAAGTGACATTCTGAGTCACATGTTGATTGATGTAACATAATCACTCATTTGTATACTGCAAGTTATTTTTGTGATGCATTTTTGTGATGTGTGTTAGACCGTATGATTCATTTGAATTTGCAAGTCACATATGCAAATGTGTGGCACATATACAAAAGTGTGGTGCATATGCAAATGTGTGGAACATATGTAGATGTGTGGTGCATATGCAAATGTGTGGGACATTTTCATTGTGATTTGCATTTGTTAGACAATGTGACACAATTGAATAGTGAGACACATTTGTTACACCATGTGAAATATTTTCTTGATTAGGTTTTTTCCCTTGTTTTGGATAATATTTCTTCAATGATTGAGCTCAAATAGGGTTGGCAAGAGTTTTCAATTCATGCAAATATGATTTCTTGTGATCATAGGTGAGATAGGTGTTGCATTTTCATTGATTGACATTGATGTCAAATGGTGTTATTCTTGATACAAAGGTAATATATATCATTTGATGTTATGCTTAATCCAAAGGTAATGTGGATCATTTGGTGTAATGCTTGCTCATTATAAAAAGGCTTATGGTACAAGTATTATGTATCACAAAGCATCAAAGCTTTAAAGGTTCTTGTAATGAGTTTGAAGGCTTAAAACTATAAGAGACTCACAAATTCAAAGGTTCAAAACCCTAATCAAATATTATCATTATTGAAGAGTATAATTAACATTGTATTCCACATTAGAGGCTTTGATATATGCTGGTTTTTTCAATGTTCTAAGCATAATTAGTGATTTGGGTTTATTTGAGAAGATTAGGGTATTCTTCATTATTGAAAGTATTCCTTCTAAAATCCTAAGTCTATCCTCTTTGTGAAAAATCAATTGCATATTCATTTGTTGTGAACGATTACTTGATAAAGCTTTATTTTGATAGGCTTAAGGAAGTTAAAAAGTCGTTTTACTTCTTTTGTGCATCAATTTGGATATTAAAAGAAAAAAACTAAGTTGACGACACTATATCAGAATGTGAAGAGGTTTCTATTTGTAAAAAGCTATGGGTATTTTCAATAGTAACGTGAATTTTATGAAAATAAGTATTTTTTCCTTGCATAAGTTGTTGAATATAGAAAAGGGAATATTGTAAGGAAAAAGTTAGAATGAGTTGGAGATAGGATATCATGTTTTGAATGTATAGAAGGAGAGATTTTTGAACTACAAAAAGTGAAAGGGTTGTTGTGAAGTTTCCAATCAGAATTATGGTGAAAACTCGGAAAGAATGCATTGAATATCAAGATATCTAATATTTTGTGATTCTATTATGATGAAAGAGGCAATGATTTATTCATAAGTATGTTTTCTAGATGGCCATGTTTATATAGAGATTCAAAAAGGTAGAATGAGCATTGAGAAAAAGAGTTAAATGAACATGGAGACTGTGAATGAACATAAAAATAAATGAATATAAAGGTTCAATGATATTGTGAATGGAGCTGAAACATGCAAATCTAGTAAAGGTAAATGAACATGGAGATTCAGTGAGAAATGATAGAATGAATGGGAATTAAAATAAGGGTGTGGTTGCATGTGAATGGATAGAGAAAAATATGAGATGATGTTGCTTTTTATAATCAAAGCATGATGTTATCTAGTGGAGTTAGTGAGTTTTCATAATTGTGTTCCTCAAGTTGTGTATAAAATATTATGGTAAGTTTAAATAATAGTGGTGAAGTTTTGTTAGTGCAATGATTTGAAGTGCAATAGGGTAACCCTCTACAATCTTAATTCTTTTGAAGATTGTTGATGAAACATGAAGTTTTTATAGTGAGGCCTATGTAATTTCTAGTGAGGCTTGATAGTTTTGGAAGTGAGGGGCCTATGTAATTTCCATTGATTCTTGATAGATGTTTTAGTGAGGCTTGTTGTGATGTCAGTGAGATACATAATTTGTAAACAAAAAAAATTGGCTAGTGAAGCCCTATAGAGCTTTTACTCAGAGTGTCTTTTTCACCCTTTGCAAGGTTTTTCCACTCATAAATTTGGTGTCTCTTCTTTCTTTGTTAATGTGTTGTTTCGTATATGGTTTGGTACTTTTGATTCTCTAGTGATATTGTAAATTGCACATATTTGTATCTTTCATAAAATATAAAATATTTGGTTGATCAAAAGTGTTTATTTTATGAGATTGTTTTAGTTGACCATTGATTCACCCCTCCTTTCATTGGTCTTGTACTCCAACAATATGACCCCATTTATACCCCATAGAGCTAGTTGTCTAGTTTTAGACTATGAGATCAACTACTTGACTAGAAGAGAGATTAACTACATGCCCTTGGCTTATACTATGTGACATCCACGCCCATGATTAGGGCTAACAGGGGATTACTGACTATGATAGATGAGAGGTGGCACTCAAAGACCAACTCCTTCCACCTATTGATAGGATAGGCCATAGTGATATTACAATATGTATGGAGCCCGACTTCTGATGCACCGGGAGTGGGTTTTTTATGATTCTGAGCATGGGTTTGGTATGATATAGAGGTTCTTTGAGTATGTGGAAATTATGGAGTTTGAGATACAGAAGTACAAGACATGGTGGGATGTGCTAGCTAATAAATATGAGAGATTCATCATGGTTCTATGTGCTATGATCAAGGGGATTATCATTCCTAATCGACAAGGACATGGATTACCTCTTAGATGGTGAGAGTTTTGTAATTGCATGATAACCTATGGGATAGTGTATGTGTTGGGGTCATGCGTTCTAGCCATGTTATAATTTAAGTTGCATGATTTTACCTACACTGGGGTATATTGCATCAACAATGGGATTATATTACTTATGATTTCAGCCTGGGAGGACATTGTTATGTTCCAACCTCATGTTGGGAGATAGCTAGGAGTAGGGATGCCATATGTGTTCTTGTATGGAGGAGTGTTCACACATCACAATTGGTGATGTTAGGTATTAGTGTCACGCCATTGATTTACTTGCTTCATAAATGTCTAGACCATATCAGGACTATCAGGCATGGGAGAATGAGGGAGAGTGTTTTCCTTATTATTGGTAAGAACATTATCTGATTGGGAGGACTGTGTAGTCACAAAAAAAATTGATTAGTACCTTTTGTAGTGGGTTCTCAAATAGTTTAGGGAGTGATAGGGGCTTCCTGTTGGTAAACAAAATTTTCATAGGTTCTCATGAGAGATCAATCAATGGGGGAAAATAATCAACTTAGTGATGATAGAGCAGGATATTGATGCTTTGTATTCTATTTAATTTGGTTTCAACACATTGGTTGTTTATGTGGGTGTGAAACCCAAGTATAATGCATGGTGGGTTGCACACAGGCTTGATCGATTGACGGATTAAGATAAGATTACCCCAATGGAGTGGAGTGGTAGAGGTCCATGTGAAAAATTCAAGGATAGAGGGCAAGGGAGGGCAGGAGATGGAGGTAGAGGAGATATGGGAAATGATGGTGGAGATGGTAGCAGGGGAGATGGGAGAGGAAGGGTTAGTCAAAGGAGGGATAGAGGAAAAAGAGTAGTTAGATAGCTCTCACATGTGAAGGAGGAGGCCAAGCAGGAGGGTTTATGGGTCGAGGCAGAGCATGAGACATCCAAACTGGAGGGATAGCAAGAGGTGGCCATGCAGGAGGCTAAGCAAGAGATGGGGGAGGAGGAGATAAGAGAGGAGGAGAGAGAAGTTTAGGAGGAGACTCTGATGGGAGAGGATTTGAGTGAGGGATATTAGTATGTGCCTATTTTGGAGTCTATGGAGGAGGTAGAGGGAGACATGTTGATGGATCAACATATCACATATTTTCAAGAGAAGTTCTAGGCTATAGATGCAAAGTTCTAGCGATTACATGCTGAAGTGGAAAGGCTCACTACTAAGAGAGACATGGTTGTCATTGGGAGATAGAGGGCTGACCAACGGTGTCTATATTTTATTTTAACTATCAATAGACCCATGGTCGAGCTAGGTCATCAAATATTATAGGAAAGTTAGGATGCTAAATACTAAAAGTATTTATATGAGTGTCAAGTGTCATCAAAAAAGAGGGCACCGAGCTACACATAGACCCAAGGCTATAGTATGTCACACTCTCACTAGACTCAAAGAAATGGAGGAGTCTCTTAGCTTATGCCTTATCCATATGGTCAACCATCGAGATCAGGACATAGGGCTTCATGATCACAACCACAACAAGATAGAACTCCCTCATTAGGATAATCTCCTACAGGAAGTTTTGGAAGAATGGGATAGCCTTATTTTATACATGTATTAGATAGTGAAATTTTTTATTTTCGCCCTGCAAGCTCCATTTTGAGACACATCATCATATTGTATTATGATACCATTTATATATATGTGAGATGGATGATTTTGGTGATGGCTTACATGATTTGTGTTCCTACGCTATATTCATGACTATGTGATGGATTATGATACTTATGATGTTATGCATTTATATGATTATGAGATGATTCTATATGTTATGATACATTATGGATGTATATATTATATTTTTTATTCTTATATGTGATTTTCTATGTTATGATGTGTGAATGGATGCACTTAATTTACCGTTATTATATTATTTGCAATGTTATAGATGTATTATGATTATGATTATGATGTCATGTGCATTATGAAAATGTATGTATGTAAATAAAATGATATATATGATCTCTTTTTGTTCTCTTTCTTATGATATGTAAGGATTATGAAGGATGTACGCAATGATATGTATGGTAATAGTTTATGGATGCAAGATGGCATCATATGGTTATGACATGTGATGCTTATATGGATGATTCCTTATGATGGAATTCTATATATGTTTTTTATATATTTTGATGGAATGTGAATGACTTAATATTCTTATGATGATGCATAGATTGATTCTAACATGATTATGTATGCGAGATATTTTTGCATGACACAAGAGGCCATCAAGGTGGGAATAGAAGAAATGTGAGCATGGAGGAAATGAATGTGAGCACGAAGTTAGTCAAAATGAAGAGGAGTTGAAATTTTTCTTGATAGATATGAGTCTTACATTTTTATCATCATCGGGCATTAAATTATGGAAAATGGACAACAAACACCATGGTATGACATAGACCAAGGTGTGTAATGTTATACTTTTGTAAAACTAGACAGTTGACAAACAAGGAGTGTAATGATGCATAGTAGGAGTAAAGTTACCCCAATATTTTTGTCAAGACAAACCACAAACAACAATCAAAGAAAAAGTCAGGTTATGATACATCATCACTCCTATAAATCCTTCATATGAAATCCTCTGTTAGTGTAATTAATTAATTAATTATTACACTAGCATAAGTTAACTTAGGTATTAGAGAAACCAAGTGCCTCCAAGATAGTCTTTGGATCCCCAATTAAGGTTGAGACAAAAGAATGAGGAGACTCAAGTAAAATCTCCAAAGTAAAATCTGAATAGAGGAGTGATGTCCCCTCAAGAATGTCCTCCAAACCTGTAGAAGTGGCCAAGTCAACAATCCCTGAAGCAAAGCCATCCTATGATGTCAAGTCTGGAAAATGGAATGTGTCCTGATGAATGATGATGATGGAAGCCTCAATCAATGACTTTGGACAAGGAATCACTGAAAGTGAAGGGATACCAATTGTCTTTGATGGAGAAGAAGAATCATCTGAAGCAACCTTGCCAACCTCTTCGGAAGATTCAAGGCAATCCAAACAAACAGCCTCTTGCATAGCAATATCATCATGGGGTACTTGATCTGAAACCTGACATTCTGAATCATGACCATCAGGGAAGGGTGGAGTATCTGAATCTCCATATGTCTCCCAAAGCTTAGTCCAAAGGATGTGAGGACTATCACAATGATCAATAGAACTCAAAACATCACAATCAACATGCATTGCAATCACCTCTAAAACATTATATCTGCTGCAACTCTAAGCAATTTCTGAACACCTTGACTTGGATAGGGAACTATACCATAAAAATGTGGCAACAATGCAAGTGATTGGAGATGGTGGGTGCATGTTTTGTCTACATACACTTACCTTTTTTTGCAGGTGATCACATATTTTGGGGGGGCTATTTAGTCTCTCTATTTCCCTCCTATTGGGGGGATTTTGATTATATTGTATTCATGTGATGATTGTTGTCCTTGGGGGGACGATTTTGAGTCCTCCAATCATCACCTTTCTGCATTTCATCTCCTTTTTTGGAGAGGGGTTTTCTTCCCATTGGGTTTTCCCCTTTTCTTAGTTTGTGGAAGATTAGTTTCATTTTCATCCTATGTACATGGGTACCTAAAATGGCCATCAGCTGGGACCCATCCTCATCATTGATAATCATTTCATTTTCATTTCCTCCCTAAGTTGCACTTATGGGGGAGTGTTAGTGTAATTAATTAATTAATTATTACACTAGCATAAGTTAACTTAGGTATTAATTAATCATATTAGTCCTAGGTTACTTTTAATCATTTAATAATGTTGTTGAGATAAGATTCCCTTCTAGAAGATGAGTTGTCTTTTCTAGAAATTATCTCCATCTTGTTATCATTCCCTAGGTAGTTGGTTAGGGTTTCATGTTGTCACATGTAGTGTGATTTGAACACTCGACAAAATCCTTTGCATTCTAGGTTTAGCACTTGCCTATATAATCAAGCATATGTACTCTTTGTAAATCATTCTGAATATCAATTAGATAATCTCTATTTGCATGCCCTTAGTTGTAACACTTTCTGTGTGGTTGAATTTCTTCTTGGCAGGTCCTTTGAAGTGTGCACAACTTCATTGGATGATTCAACATCCATTATTCCAACATCCTCTATGTGGCTAGTCCAATGATAAATCAATAAAAATATAAGACAAACTAGACCAATAGAGCTAACAACCATATAGATCATTTACAAGTGATTGTTTACTAATAAGATTGATAGTTTCATTGATTAATTGACTAACAATAATTGGTTTTGGGAAGAGAAGTATGTCGTATAAGAAATCATGTTTGGTTTTGATCATGTAGCCACATATAGATGCATAATGTCAACCATTCACATGTTATGAGAAGGAAAAAGAAGCATTATTATGAATTTCATGAGGAATCATGGAGGAAAATTTACTATGGGTGAAGGTGAAAAATAGATAGAATGATGGTAGATGATGGAGCATAGAATCACTACACATGACACTGTTTTCCACGTTTTCACCATGGTACTTATCCAATGTACCACTGAAGTGGTTTTCACTATTAGAAGAAATATTTCTCTTTACTATTTTTTTAATTTTTTAAATTTTTTGTGGTCACACAAGACACTTGTTTGCCAAGTTTTCATTAGGGCGACAATTTTATTTTTATTTTTTTTTCTATTTTTAATTTTTGGCAAGGCTCTCTAAAAGCTAGGTGTAGAGAACTTACACAGGTGAAAGCTATTGATAGGTTATAATAATATTCCACCCTCGAGAGTAGAAATCTTATAGGAAGTAGATCCATATACTATTGTTATGATGTATAGACCCAACCAATTAGGTTTAAACATTATAGAATTATCTCTTTCTACTTGAATCTTAGGGTTCTCCATTAAGACCAAATCACCAATGTCAAAATTTCTAACTCGAACCTTCTTATTATAGCTATGATGAAGACAGTTTTGGCAAGCTTGTAGGTGTAGCAATTTTTTTTTGTTTTTGCTCATTTAACAACTCTACATCATGCAATATGGATACATGATACTCTTCATTATCAATACTCTTGCATGGATACCCTTAGGAAAGGTAACTTGACCTCGATAGGAATGATGGATTTAGAGCCAAGGAGTAGGGAATATGGTGTCACTGCTGTGGGAGAGCGGATGCTAGTTTGGTAGGCCCATCAGGCAGGATTTAGTTTGAGGTGCTAGTCACAAGAAACTTCATTGATTGTCTTCTTTAGTGTTTAAATGATGGTGTTATTAGACACCTCAACTTGGATGTTACCTTTGGGATAATAAAGAGCGGTGAAGTGGTGTTGGATGTAAATTTTTTTGCATAATTGGTTAGGTCATTATTTCAAAAGGAATCAATCCAAGATTTTCTTTTGGTCAAGAAATTAGTTAGGTCAATCTCTTAGAAGGTCTTAGTTAGGTCATAGCCACTAGATGTGCAAGATTTCTATTCCCATTCATTAGATTCAGTTTCAACATGGTAGTCCTTAGATGTCTCAATATATTTTAAAGCAATAGTTTCCTGAATCAAAATCACCTTAATACTTGGAGCAGTAACTTTTGGTAATTCATACCATGAACCTCTATTCATTGGAATCTTGGGAGACATTAAGGGTTATATCATTCCATTATTGTATAAACCAATTCCACTATGTCCATCATAGACCTTATGTCTCATGATCTCGAACCCTTTGACATATTGCTCGGTTGGGATATTTTTAGGTTCAATATCTTCTTCCTCTTTGTATATCCATGTGGAAATATCTTCTTCGTCAATAGCTTATTTGCTCAATTCTTCTTATCTTGTGAAAGTTGTGGTGGGGGATGCTGAGATAATGACATTAGGCTCTTTTTTGATAGAAGAAGGCTTATCATAGAATTTTGGAGATGTTGGTAGCTTGTTGATACAATAAGAATTTTTACAAAGCTTCTCTTGGATCTAGATCTTGGATTCGAGCAATGGGATGTTGGAAATGGATGTTGTCATTATGGTTGGGAAAATGTGTCTCAACCTTGAAAATACATAAGGTAAGTTATTAATACGTTAGTGTAGGGGGGTACAATAGGTACAACCTACAAGGTTCCAGGGGTCACACACCATGATGGGGGTTCGAGTGTAGCACCCCTGAAAGCCACATTTTATGTATATTTTATTATTATAAATCTAGACTATTCATCATTAGGTCTTAGATCTGATGGTCAATATTTTTTTGGCTTGACTTACCCTAAAAGGAAACCCTATTTTATGAGGATTTTGTATTATATATTTGTAGTGTGATGTATCCCAAGAGTCTAATAATAGTTGTGTTTCCTTTGTATCTCTAGTTGGTGATACTCCTCTAAAATGTTTTCTCTACAAGTATATTGTAATATTTGTGATTTCTAAGTAATATATTGGGTAGATTTTTGAGTGGATTTTTCCTCCCGAAAGGGTTTCCCCCATGTAAATAATTGTGTTATGGTATGCATGATATTTATGTTTATTTTTTTAAAGTTTGTATAGCTATTAAATATTTTGTAGAAAAAATCATTATTATCCTCTCAAGATTGGTTTAGGTAGTTGTTTCACTACCTTAGCTTCCTTATAATTAGTACCAGATCCTAATCACCTTTGTTTTCAGTTGTGGGTTATTATACTTTTGAACTAATCTAGATTTGAGAGCGAGCTTGTGTAGAAGATACTTTATGATCTTTTTGCATGAATTTTTAGATGGCAAGTTCATCAAGAGAATAAAGGTGTTTAAATTTTCTGGAAATAATTTTAAAATGTGTAAGCTAAAGATGGAGGATTTGTTGATAGATCAAGATCTATGGGATGTTGTTGATGAGAATTTTTCAAGGGTTGTAGATCCTAATCAGGTTTCTCAATATGATTTTATGCATTGTCAAGAAAATTTTCTAATCATATTGTGCTTGGTAGAATCTATTTTAATCAATGGCCATAATGGGAATTTTGCACAAAAAAAATGGAATAAGCTTGGTGATATGTATCAGAGCAAAGATTTAGTGAACAAGATTTTCTTGAGAAAGAAATTGTAATCATTGATGAGGAGGAATGTATCCATCAGTTACAAGGAATCCTTAAGTGTTGGATGAAGACCTGAGGAAAAGGGCAAGAAGAATGAGAAGTGTAAAATCCAACTCCAAGGGGAGATCCAAATCTCTTAGATTGTGTAGAGTTATTTGGTGGAACTACTATAATCCTGGACATGTTCGTAAGTAATGCAAAGAAAAAAAGAAAAAGAAAAAGAAGAAATTTGATTGTGATTGTGATTCTAAGAAGGAAGATGGTGATGCATTCATTGTATCTTTTGCATCTCATGTAGGTAATGATGCATTCACTATTGAGTGCAATAGTACTTTTGTGAATAGAAAGTATGTGCAAGAACTGAGGTTTTCACCTTCAGCATATGGTCATAGATTTTGGGTACCCAAGGGTTCTGTTTCTTTTGAATCAACATTACCTACAAAGATAACTATGTTATGGCACTACAGACTTTCCCACATAGGAGAAAAGGTTATAAGGACCTTGAAAAGTAAAAAACCCATTGAATTTTTATCTAATATAATGTTGAATTTGATTTCTGTGAGCATTGCATTTATGGAAAACAAAATCTTGTCCAATTTTACTCGAGTTCTCATAAATTTTGCGGTGTATTGGATCTTACTCATTCTAATGTGTTTGGTCCTATAGATGTTCCTTAAATTGGTAAATCCACATATTATGTTCCATTTATTGATGATTATAGTAGGACATGGGTATATTTTTTTAAGAGTAAATCTGAAGTTTTAAGTAAATTTAAAGAATTTAAACCAACATGGTTGAATTATAGATTGCAAAGAAAATAATTTTTTTGAGGATTGATAATGGTAGTGATTTTTTCTTTGATGATTTTAATAGATTTTGTAAAGATTGTGGTATTCATAGAAAAAAGACAACTCCATATTATCCAGAATAGAATGAAGTTGTAGAAAGAATGAATAGGATACTGATGGAGAAAGTGTTGGTACTTTTTACTACAATCCAAACATATTTCCTGAAAGCTTATATTTACTTTCCATGTTCAATAATAAAATTCTAGCAAATGTATGGACAACTTGATGTGAACAACGAGAAGGCTAATTCTCCTACACTTCGGACTTTGGAAAATTCAGGAGGGTATTCCCTAAAATGTGCTCTTAACATACAATATTAAAAAAATTAATTTTCACATGGATAAGTAAGAGAAAGATTCCCAAATTATGCTAAAAGGATGAAATCCTTCAAGAAATTGTCTATTCCTTGAAAAGGCTTGGGTCCAGTTAACAGAGAATCACAAACACAACTAAAGTAGACTGATAGGAAATGTTTGAATAAAATATCCTAAGGCCATAACACAAAACATGAGAGAATAAAACACAATCAAAATTCAAGTGCCATATACCAAAGCATAGAGTCAAAAGAGAAAACTGAACTACAGGGTAAATTTCATCTTAATCATCTATGATCTATATGAATCACAATATAATCCACATACCTATACCTGAGTCTATCACTTCTTTATTAATCGTATTGTTATCTTGCATGAACATAGTGATTAACAAAAGTATTTAACCGATCCTTTGAACAAGAGCTATTGTTAAACACAGTTCACAGTAAAGAACAAATGAAGATCAATTAAAATCATCTTAGATCAATATTTCATTAATAATTCATACAAAGTATCACAAAAGGAGAGAAAACCAACTAAAAAAATTCTCATGTTTAACACAAAAATTCGTAAGAACCCCATAATTGACCAAGTTCTCTTATCTGACTCAAAACCTTCTAAAACCTAGACTTACATTTATACTCTTTGTATCACTCGACTAATATTTCTCATATCTCGCATATTTCAATAGAAATCTCTCATGGCCCATAATTCCCTTTTATAAAACAAGGGAGCCCACAAACTTCAGGCGAGAGAGTAAACATGTCCATTTGTTATTGGTCTACTAATTCCTAATTCAATTAGAAATTCATCATGCAACTAAAAAGAATAAGATGAGAATCATCATTAGTTGTTATGGAAGAAAAGAAACTGCTCTCCAGAGGGCCACTTGTTCTCGTCGAAAAAGGCATCTTCAACCATTGCAAAGATTTATTCCACCTGAACACCTTGTACTTGAATTTGAAAGGAGAATGCATATTTTCAAATATAACCTCCAAGGTTAGACTTGTATTATACATGACCAAGTTGCATTTCCCACACATAGTATTCATATTTCAAATTCATGTGTAAACACCTTTTTCCATAATTCAAAGTCATCCTCGGATGACCAATTAAAAGCCATAACCTAATCAATCTTATCTCGATAGGGCGCATACTTCACCATTACTGATGTGGATATCTTATCAAATTTATCTAAGAAAATGATGACAAATGAAAGTTTCTCCAATGTATTGTCCAACTTACCAATGTCAGCATTTATGCATATCTCATGGGTATGAGAAATCATGATATTAGTCATTTGATCCTTCAAATCTTTAAATGTTTTATCTCGTCTTGGCTATGCAGAATATTTTGCAAAGGAGTTAAGTCATTTCCATCATATATAGCCTTTAACCCTTTGATATTTAACTCCATAGGGGCAACATACCCCTGAAACTTCTACTCCACAACTCCCTTGACAAATTGGTAGGTTGACATAACCATAGGATACTTATCCCCATGTTGTTTTTCTCCCACTACCATGAATTTCAATTTCTCAATCTTGGGGCTACATCTATCTAGTAATGGGGTGGCCACCTCTCTATCTCTTGGGAACATCCTAAGTGCTTGCAAAATTAAAGCATAATTTGTAAGAATACTATTCAGTTTTCCTTGGACCTTCCTACTTAATTTTTTTAGCACAATGTCCACAATCATTGAATTTATCCTTCCTGTAGATTCCCAAATTTTCTACACCATCTCCTTATATTCCTCAACTTGCTGAATTAATTTCTTCCTAGAGATTTCTTTTCCCAAGCTATTAGCCCTTTCAAATGCAATAGGCACTTATCCCATGTTATATGAAACAATAGCTAAGGATTGTCCTTGTGAAGAGGGTTTCGATTGCTCCACAAGTGGGTCAGAGATAGTGCGGATAGAACTAGCCTGTGCCTGAGACCTCAATGTTTGAATTTGTTGTTTTAATAAGGACAACTCAGTTTCTAGCTCTGCCACCATTTGTTGACTCTTATTATATTCAATAATAATTTCATTGTACTAGCCTCTAAGAGTATCCCAATCCTTGGTTAGATCCTCAATAGTTTCTTTGGTGAATTTTACAACATTTGCAACCATATCAGCAGCCTCCAATGTTGGGGTATCAACAACTCTTCTTATAACTAATTTACCACTAAAATTAGATGGTTCTACAACAATAGGTTTCTTAGATCCAGTGGACAGAGACCAGATTGCAAAAGCATCCCTCTTCACTAAAAGTTGACCCTTTGAGTGTTAGCATAGCTTCTTCATTAGTTGTAAGAAGTGGACTATTGGCCCTTCTTATTGTATCGAACACCACAACATCGTCAAGATCCCATTTAGGGAGTAAAAATACTCCACTCTTTTGTACTAATGCTTGGCCCTGCTCTGGTGTTATTTCTTTGAATTTTTCCTTGATTTGTTCTCTGACCTTAGATTGAATTACCTTCTTTGAAAGCTTAGGTTGCAAAATTATTTCTTCTGCCACTTTCTCAGCATATAATGAGACATGTGCTCTCCACACAAAATCTTTAAAAGTACTAGTTTGGATAAAAGAGTCATCCATCATGAACTCTTTGGAGACCTCCATTCTCAGATCGTCGTTATTTTTTATTCCCCTTGTTTCATCTTTTCCCACCCTAAGAGAAACTGCCCTAGAACTTGATGGAGTGTCTAGTGAAAAAGATGACATTCCTTGATGCATTTTTTCAAGAGTAACAATGACGTCTTCATCCTAATCACCATCACAATCAACCAGCTTTGTTATCTCAATTTTTTGTCTCTTTGGTGATGAGGAACATGTTTGGTCAACAATTCTCAGAGGGGAATCTAGATCAACAATATTTGGCAATGACTGCCCTGAAGAAGATGGTGCAACACTTTTAGCAACTTCACCAGCCCTGCTTCCCATTTTCCTAGAGAAAAAATTTATCTTCTTTGGAGGCTAATAAGTAGGCGTCTCCTCCAAACTTACTTTAGGGTACTCCTCAATATTTTTTTCCTTTCCCCTCTCTTCCAAAAACCCTTAATCCTACAAAATTCCCCCCAAACTCTCAAAATTGTCAATGACATACATAGCCTTATAGTATTACAATAAATATTTAGTATAGGACTGAAAGTAGGTATCTTTTCTTGCTTTATTTTTACCATCTTGACAAAAGCGAGGTACTTTTACTTTTTCTCATCTTGTTCATCTACATCAAAAATGTTCCTGATAATATCTTCAAGAAACTATAAATTATGGACAAAAGTTATAGTCCCATGCTTAGCCTTCATTCGAGAGATAAAACCCTCAGGATCATGATTCCTAGGGTGTATAGTCTTTAATCCATAAGGTCTAAGTAGTGTATACAAATCCTTCCATCCTCCCTTTTTCATAACAAAATATGAAAATGGTGTATACTCAGGGAAGAAAGACCCTTTCTTCTGTTCTACTAGTAGATTTACTTCTTGAGCACACCCCAACTATCTCATGATTTCCAAAAATCCAATTCTCAGAGGCACATCCCTCGACAAAAAATAAGGGTTTAAATTTGTGCCATACACTCTAAAGATTGTTATATTATGGTAAGGGATAACATCTCCCCAATTATGTGTCAATTTCAATTCAAGCCTTCTCTCCATTGGCCTCAAGAAATCATGAATCTCCTTAGGAATCCTGGGAGGGTCAAGAACTAGAGTCTTCTTCAATTTGGATCTAAAGACATTTAGGAACGTTACATAATCAAACTTGTGATCATGCATATCAAGGATCCTAGTCCAATATTGGACAGGCATTTAAATAATACCCTCTTTTTTCATCAGTTCCATATCCTTTTCAAACACTCCCTAGCCCCTAAATAGAAACATGTGAATCAATAGGAAATACCATTTGATACCAACCCACTTCTTTCCTTCCTTTAGAGCTACTAGACATCCATGCATCCTCTCTACCAAATAAGTGGAAAAATCATATACCACGTTAAAACTCTGATGTGGAATGTTCACAGTCATGTACATGACATCGGTAGGGAGAGTATTCTTCAAACTGATTCCCAAAACTTGGCACAAGGAACAAACTTTCTTCTTGAAATAGCTGGAGAAATAGTTTACAGGAAAAGGTTCTAGCTCATTCTTGCCAATGGCCACCTACTTCTTATTCTTTCCTTTTCTTGAGGTTACCAAATGAGACCAAAAGAGATGTTCTGAATAAACCCTTGGTATTTTTGTATTGTTCTCTGAAGGCCTCAAGATTTATGGCTACCATATCCACCCTCCATTTGTGTAGACCAAATATTTCTACAATTATTTCCCTGGTTATCTTTACCATTTCTATGCCAAAATGAGTTCTAACAACTATGGTTATAGGGTCATACCTCACAACAACATCTTTCAATAAATATACATCCAAGTAGACATTAGGAACCACTAGCTGTCCCAAATCCAACCTCCACGTGTTACATAAAGGAACACATAAATTTCTATTCCCAAACTAGTTTGAAAACAACTACTATCCAGTATATGGTAATTCAACATCCTGAGCCGCACATTTCTTGTCAAATAATCTTTCCATGAGCAATGGCCCATAGAACAAAGCTTTACCCTCTGACCTTTTTCTAGTAGAAGGCTTTAATAAATCTATAATATCCTGGGAAAAGGTTCTAGTAGTGGCCTTAGAGCCATAGTTTCGGGCCTTGGGCACCATTTATACAAGACAGAGAAAGAATTCGAACTAGGGTTTTTATATATCTAGCAATTATAACTCACACTATCTAGCTTTAAACATAAAATTATTCACAATTCTAGAAGCCTTAGCAATTATCAAGACAAGATTTAAGATAATTTAAAGAAAATATACTTGAATATTCCTTCAGGAATGGAACAAGAAGGAATCGATAATGGTTCTTCAAGCAACCATAAAAAAATCTGAAAACACAAGAAATTGTATACGTGTTACTTATGGTTTCACTTACAGAAAAATTAATGATAGTGAGGCTTGAAAATCAAAAAGACAGCTTTGTGGATCATGTCATGAAAGATCAGTGTCATGGATCTTTGGTATGTAGCTCCTACATTCTTTAACCCAAATGGCATCACGTTCCAGTAGTAGGTATCCCAAGGACATGTAAAGGTTGTCTTATGTTGGTATTCTTTTGCAATCGTTATTTGGTTATATCTTGAGAAGCCATCCATCAGTGATAGCATCTCATGTCCGACCGTCATATCCAATATCATATCAATGTTGGGTAGTGGAAAATCATCCTTGGGACATGCTTTGTTGAGGTCTCTGAAGTCCGTGTAGATGCAAATGCCCCCATTTCGTTTGGAAAATGGTACAAGGTTGGATACCCATTGTGCATAGTCAATTGGGTGTATGATGCCAATGTCTAAGAGTTTCTTTAATTCTATCTTTATGAGCAAAGCTATCTATGGGTGCATCTTTCTTAACTTCTTTCTAATTGGATTTTCTCCAAGGTAAACAACCAAATGATGAACTACTACTTTAGGATCCAAACCTGGCATGTCAATGTAGGTCCATGCAAAGTTTTCCTTTCTTTCTCTTTAGAATGTAACTAACGATTCTTATTCTTCTATTTGAAGTGTTTGAGCATAGAATGTGATTTGTGGTTCTATCTTTGTTCCCAAGTTGATAGGATTACACTACTCTGTTAGGACTGTTGATTTCTCCTGATGTAGAGTAGTAGGGGAGAGATTGAATCCTTCATCCTCCGGTGCCTCAGAGAGATTTTCACTATTGGATGTGTCCTTTATTTTTACTATTTTGTGGTTAGAGAGTGTCACACTGTGGTTTTCACTCAATAACTCTGAGCTTCTTCTCATTATTTTTCTTCTGCGAATGAATGACTCAATCATCTCCCCATAATATGCTTGGGTGTCCAATGTGATCTCAAAACCCGCCTTGTGATCCTGACATGGAACTGTATCCCTTAGTCCCATGAATTCTAAGAGAGCCTCATCATTTTTGAATGAGTCTAGAATTGGTGGTCCACATTGGTCGTGATCGATGAGTTGAGGGTCAACTAAGGTGATTTGGTGGGTTTGTTGGTTTGACTCAGTGGGTGAGGCACTAATCATAAGTAAGATAGAATCCACAAAAAGCATGGGTAGGCCTATTATGGTATCATCATCATCACTATTGGTGTAGACATCAATGACGTCAAAGGTGAAGTTTGCAAGCAAGATGCCTATGCATACAGGTGGTCTAAGGGTAGTTGCCGAAACTAGAGGGGAGGACCTGATTGCTCTACTAGGAGTACCTCTACCATGTACAGTTATACTTGGGGGAGTACATCAAATGCCAAGGTTCCACAGTCTTCTTTTTATAGTGATGGGCTCCAATCATCCATCACTGTTCCTTCCAAGGCTTTGGTTTCTATTATAGCCCATACCAAACATCATTTGCAACCCTCTATTAGTTTCATCCATGGGTAGGGTGGGGGTGGGCCTTTCTTCTTGGTATAATGTGTTTTAGATGTCTCCCTCATCCACATTTTCATGACTGAGATCCCGCCAATGATGGAATCTAGAAGGGTCTGCCCTAATAGTGTGGATAGGTGTTTTAGTTGGTCGAGGTTGACCGTGTGACCTAGAAGATTGTGGTAACTCTCCTACAAAAAATGCATTCATTTTCATTCTATAGTCGTCGCATCCATTGTCTTGGATCAATTTTTTGATTTCAGATATATCAGGGATGGTGGGTGTCTTTGTCGCAGAAGTGGAGGCGAGGTTACCTGGGTCAATGTATGAAGTGGATGGCCCTTCATCATTTTTCGAGACTTGGGGGATTTTATAAAACTTGGCTTCCAAGTTTTTGCAGTAGGCGAATGGTTTGGGATCCCCATGTATAGTGACCTCCTCATTCTGGTAGAGGAATTTTATGCATTGATGATATTTTGAGGCCACTGCTTTCATTCCATGGATTCATGGACGACCAAGGAGGATGTTATATGGTAAGTCAAGGTTGAGGACCTGACAGGTAGTCTCCATGGTTGTTGGTCTCACTTGGATGGGGATTTTAATAGTGCCTTGAGACACTCTTTCTTAATCATCGCATGCCCTTATTGTGATTCTCTTGTTTTTGTTAATGGAATCCTGAATGAATCCCAAGTTCTTTATAATTTAGAGAGAGAAAATATTAAGGCTAGCACCTCCATCCACCAAGACTTTTTTAACTTTCTTTTTATGGACCGACACTTGAAGGTGGAGTGTGTAGTTATGAGATGGCTGCGGGGGGAAGTCTTGATCAGAGAATGTTAGGAGATTTTGGGTGACAATATTTCCAACCATAGCCTGAAACTGATCTATGTCAAGGGTGGTGAAGACAGTGGAGGCTGCTAACACTTCATCAAGAATTTGCCTATGGGTAGCGGAAATTTTTAACAACTCCATGATGGAGATCTATGCGAGAGTTCTCTTTAGTTGGTCAATAACATTGTAATCATAGGGAATGGATCTTCTATTTTAAATTGGGGTCTTAGATGGTTGTGATTCCCATACAATAGTAAGCTTTCCTCTGCATGTGGTGACTCCATAATCAGCGGTAGCTCCTCTGACATTAATGAAAATGACCATTTCATCTACACATGTGACAATGTCTTCATAAACAAGGTTTGCACTAGTGTACTTTTGCTTCCCTTTGTTATTTCCCTTACTATTCCCTTGATTATGATTTGGCATCGGATTGGTGTATATCTTGAGGTCTTGATTACTGTCTGGATGTTCAACATTGATGATCTTGTCCTCAATGAGATCCTGGATAATGTTTTTCAAATTCATACAGTTGGCAGTTGTGTGTCCCTTGACTTTGTGAAAGTCACAAAGGAGGTTTTCATTATATCATGGTGGTTTCACTTGGGGCTGGCTATAATTATCATGGGTGGGGACCTTGATGATGTTCTCATTGACCAACTTTTTCATGATGGACTCGATTGACTCCCCAAGGGCTATGAATTTATGTTTGGAGGGGAGCTTGTTTCACGGAGGTGGTCGTCCTTGATTATTGAGATTATTGATTTGGTTTTGGGGTGGTTGTTGGTTTACCACTTTTTTTGCATGTTATTTTGGTTGTTGTTCTACGGTTAGCGATGTTGTGTTTGATTGTTTTGCTTGGGGGTGTTGATGAAAATTTTGGCATCCACTATGCCATCGTTGGTGACATTTTGATTCTTTACCCATGTGTGAGGTTTTTCATTGAAACTATTGAATGGGAGACTATCCTGATGTTCATGATAAGTGGGTGTGCCCCCCTTGTGTAATGAGAGCTCATTCAATAGTGAGCACCTTGGGGATCAGTTGATCATACGTAGTGATGCATTGCATCTTCAAATATAATGCCAAGGTTTTTTCTATATTGGTGATGATGGTACAAACTTATTTCTCTTCTAGCATGGCTCACTTACTTTGATTAGCCTTGGCTCGCCATCATTGGAGAAAGGTGGTGAATGATTCTCCCTTACCCTATTTGAGCACTGAGAGTTCTTCCAAACTAACATCCATAGAAATGTTGAATGTGTAATTTTGGAGGAAAGCATCTTTGATTTCTTGAAAGTTTTTGATTCCCCATAGGCAAACGATATGTGTCATTGTAGGTGACTTCCATGCAATGTACCTAGAATTCCTTGATGTGATCTTTAGGGTTTCCTATCCCATGATATTTATCAAATTTGGGGATTTCGAATCCCTTTGGGAATGGTACCATTGCAAAGCTTTTGTCAAATGGATAAGGGCACAAGTTGCCCGGTGTCCTGACTATCTTCTCAAACTAAAGATCTAGCACTTGCTATGAAAGCAGTCTGATTTGTGTCGTCATGTCACCTTGTAGATCGGGAGGCAGGGTGAATATGTTTTGAGGTGTGGGATTGATAAATGGGATGTTGATGTGATTTTTTTTCAAGCTTTGCTGAGCAAGTGATGCTTGTGCTTGTTGTTGAGCCAACAACGCCTATTGTTGGTCCTATTGGTGCTGCTGTTGTGCCAACAAAGCTTGTTTTTGTTCATGTTGTTGTGCCAAAAATGCTTGTTGTTAGTCATACTATTGCGGTAATTGGTATTCTTGCAAGGATTTTTGAAACACTTCTTGTTGCGCTTGGTATTGCACTCATGCTTGTGCTTCTAATTGTTGAGCTTGGAATTGCACTCATGCTTGAGCATGTGCTTGTTGGATTGCTTGTGCAATTTGAAAAACATGTGTGGCTTGAGCGGCTTGAGCTACCTATGCAACTTGTTTGGCTTGTTGTTGTTTCAACAAGGCTTGGGCTTGTGCATCCTATTGTGCAACTAGTTATGCTTGCGCTTGCTGAGTAGATAATTGTGTAGCTTGTTGAGTAGCTAATTGTGCAGCTTGTTGATTTTGAAGTGGTTTTTGCTGGGCAGCTTGCAAAGTCATGGTGAATGAATTGGTTGTGTTGTGCCTTGGTGGTAATAGCAGTGGATTTGGAAGAAGGCCAACCGTCGTGATGAGTGGCATGGTCATGTTAATGATCAAAGTTTGAGCTATGGATGGTGTGATCGAGGTGCTTGGTCCCTGCGAGACCATGCTTTGAGGAATGGTAGACGTGTTGATCACCATAGTTGATTGGATGGTTCCCATCTATCATTGTGGTACAAATGACATGGTTGGTGGATTTGATAAGGTGCTCTAATTTGAATAGTTGATGGCGGGAATAGGAGGAAGACCCAACCTGAGTGATGATGTGGATGTGAGTGGTAATGGTGGAAATGGTTGGAAGATGGGTGGTGAAATCCTTGAAAGTGATGATGATGGATCGAAGATTCCTCCTAATAAGTCACCTTCTCCTTGTGAGATAAGGAGAGAAGTTTGTATGTCCAGAGGATAATCCGACATTGCGTGAAATGAGGATGAATTGGTATGATCATGAAATGTGAGAGGGGCCTATGGGTGCAATGGATTTACCGAGATGGATTTTTCTGATGTGGTCCCTATGTTCAACCCTTGATTGTTCACAAGGTGATATTTTTGAAGCTCGCAAAACATGGCACTTCCCTTGTTAACAACTGGAGGGGTTGTTTAGTGATAGATGATATGAACTGGGGGATGTCTTGAGTGATATTTTGAAGTGGAAGCGTGGATGCAGGTGAAGGCATGATGTCAAGAGATCTCTCCATAATATTGCTGACATCAAAGTCATAAGGGATTTTAACCCCTTCTTTTGCTAACTCAAGCATGTATTGGGATGGGTACAACTTCAACATGGTACTGACAATTTGGTGGCTCTCGAGATTTTGCACTATTTCTAGAATTTCTTCTTGTGTCATCCCATTATCAGTGTTGTCCTCAATATGACCCTCCTCTTGAGAAATTTGAGGCATTTGAGCTGGATTGATTGGGAATTCAATTTTTATCATTGGATTGAACATTGTTTCTATTTGGCTTAAATCACTTGAAATGGATGTATCTTAGTTTTGCTCCATGTTCTTCTTTTGTTGAGATCGAGTTTGAACCATAAAATGAAGATCAATTTTCAAGAACGTAAGAGATGAATCTCTAATCATTTAGATCGATCTAAACCTTAGGTTCAAAGAAGCAAAGAACTAGGATAATTGAAGGATCAAATCGATGATGAGGATGAGATAAATGAAAGATGAGCGATATGGATGAATGGAACTCTTAAAGAAACTTTAAAGGAAATGCTAAAATTTTAAGGACTTTGATTGATCGTGATTGGATTGATAGTTTGACTAAATGTGTTAACTAAAAAAAAAGTGATAAATGCACTTGTAAACCCTAGGAAGTTGTGTTATCCTAGAGTGGACTTGTACGTAAAAATATGGTTTGACTAAGTGTGTTAAGTCAAACGAGGTGATGATTTGATAATTTGGCTAAGTCTGTTAAGCTAAACAAGGTGAACTCGTAAACCCTAGGAATTTTTGTTATCCTAGAGAAAAATCATGTATAAGATGATGGTTTCACTATTTGTGGTAAGTCAAAAAAAGTGGTTTTGATTTTGCCTAAAAGTTTAGCATAAAAGATGTTTACAAAGTTTCCAAGAGTTGTTGGTGAGGTGATTTTTTACTGATTTTGATGGTTGAGAGATGGATGAAAATGATTGAAATTGATCCTAGACTTGACCTAGATAACACTTCTTTTTACAAGACCTCGGTTTTGAAGAACATGCTTGACTTCCTAAGTGAAAAAAACAAACCTTTCAAAAAGTTTGGGATTCTATTGATAGTAGAATGCATACAAAGTTGGGTTTGTTTCTTGAAGCTTTCCTATTAAATTTATAAACCAATCTTTCTCTGAATTCAAAAAGTCTCTCAAGATGCTCCTCATGAGCTTTCAGACTAAGCTTCTTGAACTTTGGTTTTGGGATTTTGATCTTGCGGAAAATCATTTTAGAAAACACATGTGTAATCCAATTTGTCTTTTATCTTGCCTCAGTGAATTATTTTTAACAAAATCACTTGCTTGATTATGTTTCAAACTATATGTCTAATGTACCACTTTAGTTTTCATCCCACAAGGTCCATTAAGTGGAAATCACGGAAATTAGGGCAAAATTTTCCTAGGTTTAACCTTAGTTTAAAACAAATGATGATAAAACCAAGCACTTAGAAACCTCTAAGGATATGATCCCTAGGGAAAGCAAGAGTACTTGAATTCATCAAGGATATTTCTTTTCTCCAAGGGGTTTGAAATTTGAAGCTCTTTGTGAATGTTTTTCTTTCAATGTTTTGAATCTAAGAAAAGTGTTTTTTATTCCAAGCACATGTACAAACCTAGGATGATGAGACAATATTTTGTTGGGTTCGCACTTGGACTAATCCAGTTGCGCATATTCTATGTGGATGACTAGATGCTTGACCACACTGGCTCCCCTGGACGACACACACTTCTCGGGTCGGCCAAGCATAAGTACCCATGAATCTCCCATGGCATACTTTTCATCTTTACAACAAAATCGCATGTATAACGTGGGGTGGCTACAAAGGACACAACCTTTTGCACCATCAAAATAGATAAGGATTTGGCCTTTCTAAACAAGGGTTTTAATTCATACTTTCTATTTATGGAGGCTGACCCATGTGGCAAGAGACCATTGTTTCCCTTCTCGTAAGAGCCAATCGCGTGATACTGCCTTTTGTTCTAGTACCTGGTGCCTTTTATATCCTGACTAGAAATACACTTGGCTTTAGTGTGTTACCGGTTGAGTTGTTCCCTTGGGTGAGTACTTTTTCCCACAAGGTAAGCCCTCTAAGATAAAAAAAAGTGAGTAAACATATTTGTAATTCGATCAACCTTCATTTAGAAACAAAGGGAGAACACTTGCAAAAATTTTACTCACACTCACAAGATGTTGTGTTCAATTTTATGTTCCCAAATCGAAATGTGAACAAAATCTTTTTGACAACTTAATATCACCAAAATTCTTTTGATTCTCAAGATCACTATGAATCGCGAGAGAAGCACATACACATTTTAAATGATGTTAATTTGTGAAAAATATTGCAAAACATGACAAACACTTGTTCATTTTAAGTCCATAAAGTAGTGATGAATTCACTTTTAAAAGCACCAAATGAGATGTGAAAGTTTCCTTGTTCAATTTTAACCCAAATCGAAATCTTGTATGTTTCTAAGTTCAATTTTAACCAAGTTGAAAAGATCAAGACAAATGGTCAATTCTAAACCAAAAAGAAAGATGAGTTGATTCAAAACAAAAAACTAAAGCAGTAATTGGAGCCTTAAGCATTAAAAAATGCTTTATGAATTTCAAGTCTTCATCCTCAAGTTTTTTTTTTAAACTTCGCCTAGTTTACCTTTGTTTAATTTTGGTGCTTTGATTTTGATGCCCTCCTTCTAGCACCATTTTGTGGATGGTAAAATCTGCAAAATGATTAGCATGATTTTAACATCCTCATAGAATAATACAACCTTCTTCAAAACAAATGATAAAACCAAATCAAGCATGTAAATAAGACATGAAGTATATCTATTCTATGGTGGATTGGTGCTATCCTTTATGTAGAAGACAACCCTTTCCCAATCCTTGATAAGCCAAATCAGATGATAGACAATGAGATGCTAATGAACTCAAGTTGCCTATAATGAGAGTGTTCAAATTGTAGATGTCAAATGAGATAGAAGTCATTGAATTTATAGGAAAGATTGAGAGAGGAGAAGCCAAGATTGAGCAATGTGGGACTAAATCCCATCCAATAGGAGAGAGCCACTTGTCATTATGGGATTGTCCCATGATTGTGCAAGTGTTGGCTAATGTGCCCATTTCAAATTTAAAAATGGCAATAAATGAATTTGGTTGAAGATTTTTGGGGGGAATTGTGTTTGTCCAAAAAAGTCAAATATGAGAGTTAATGAGCGCATATTCCCAAGGAATATGCCCTTGTGAGGGAAAATAGGTGTTTTAATAAATCAAATTAAATGATTTATTGTGCAAGTGGATGAATCTAGAGGATTTAGGTGATTAGGATTAAACTAATCAGGATTTGATTAATCTAACAGGAGTTTAGGTGATATGACATTTGATTTCAATTTTTGTATTTATTTTAAATCAAATGAGAGTAAAATGCATATGATTGATTTAATTAGATATATGTGATTTAATTAAATCAGGAACTATAGGAGATAATTAAATAATTGGATTTATTTAATTTTGAGAGAAGTGAATTAATTAAACTGGTTTATTTAATTAATAGATGAAATAATGTTGAATGAAGTATGATTAGATGAATGCATATATTTTGCATGTCTACAATATATATATTTCAATAAAAAATATTAAAAAAATATCACAATAAAATTTTATTGTTTATTTTTTAAATGTATTTAAAAAAAAATATAACATATTGACAAAATCATTGTGTAGAGATTCATTCTTAATAAGATCTATGATTTTTCCACTATTTATTATTATAGAAAATAATATTTCAAATAAAAAAATAAAAATTATAAGAAAAATTATAATTGTCACATTTCCTTAATTATTTTTTAAAATGTATTTAAATAAAAATGTGTGGCCAAAAAGTGTAGCCTTTGACACTTTTTCACTCATTTTGGCCTTTTTTTGCCTTGGTTTAGTCTTGAAAGCTTGCAAATCAACAACAGTTTAATGGTGTTTTACTAAGGTGTTCTGAAGTGTTGTAACACATCTTCCCACTTTTCTAGGACCCTTTCAACACAATTCACCTAAATAACCATTTTTTACGCCTTCTGCCAAAGTGTTGTAATGATTTTTCACACTTTCCTAGGCTTATCATCACTAATTAAACCCTTTTTAATGTTAAATTAGTCCCTTAATGTTCTTTTAGGCCTGAATTAAGTGTGTTTTCGGGAGGCAAGTCTGATAAACATCATTTAACACCTTTGTATTCCTGACCACCACTTGATTTTTTCAAAGTGGACTAGGTCGCCACCTTGGGCGACCTAGTCCCTTTCGACATAGAATTAAAAATTAAATAAAAAATCTAACAGGAATTTTCCTCCAAAATAGTAGTGTTGGCCTATCATGTGACATTTTCAGAGAATTAGGGTATATCTTGTATAAATAAGGGTGTTCACCTTCATTGTAGCTCCCTTCACACCCAATCTCATTCACATCTTCATAAGAAATATTACAATCAAGCTTCCCAAGCAAGCAATCAAGCACAAACGCATCACAAGAAACCTCCATTGGAGTTGGTTCTTGCATGTTGCAGACCTCAACAAGCAAAGGATTTCATTAGCATTTACATTGTTTTATCATTCAAGCATATTTTCCTTTCATTGTTTCTCATTTGGATTTAAATTACCATCAAAGGGATTAACTTAGGTAAACCCCAACATTCTCTTTGTCTTTGCATGTTTTTTTTTCTGGATATCCGAATAGAGGCTTCTACAGAAAAGGAAAGTATAGGTGGGAACCCACAAAATCAGACCTTCGAGGTTTTGAAAGTACCAGGAGGACTAGATCGCCATCATTGGAAACCTTAAACCTGTATCGAGCATGAAAGAGGTTTTTGTATTTTTGGGTACCCTTTTCACTGAAACCTAGTCTAACAAAGTTTCTTGAAAAAAGGACTAGGTCACCCATTCTGGCATAAGTCTCCCTTTGCATATTTCCGATAGATTCCAAAAAAAATCAAGGTTTCTCATCTACAACTCTCCATTTCTAGGTGTACCATCTCTGCATCTTTCCAATTTCCTTTCTATTTGCATACATTTGGGTCATTTAGTTAGCTTGCATTTAGTTTACATTTGCTTTCATTTACACTTCATAGTTAGTTTAGTTTTATTTCGTTTACAACACTTAGCCACACTTGAACACACACAACACAACCATAATTATCCCATCATTCCTATGAATGCAACAACCAAAAATAACCATATCATCA
This sequence comes from Sequoiadendron giganteum, assembly GCA_007115665.2. NCBI lineage: Eukaryota > Viridiplantae > Streptophyta > Pinopsida > Cupressales > Cupressaceae > Sequoiadendron > Sequoiadendron giganteum. The sequence continues at coordinate 13,206,826 of CM021108.1, forward strand.
AGATGAAAGAGTGTCATTCCTACACCAAGTGCTCCTACGTGAAAAACCCTAGGGGCCTAGTAAGGGGAATCATCTTTCCTTTGTTAGCATATCCATTTTTTTGGTGGTTCAAAAAATATAATATAATGACTTTAAATCATTATGTAGTGATTCATTCTTAATAATAAAAACTATGAGAAAATATAATTGTGACATTAAATAAAAAGATAGTAAATGTTTAAACTAAAAAGAATGAATATAAACATAAATATTATTTATTAAACATACTTAAATAATAGATAAAACTTACTAACTAAATCATTATTTTTTCACTTCTAATTTGGTTAATGAAATTCTCATTAGAAATTTTTAGAACATAAATAAAAATAGTTAAAATAAAAAACAAGTAAAAAATATGGAAAAATATAATTACCACAATAACAATAAAAAAATAAAAATCTATTGACTAAGGAATCTAGAATTTTTTTTGTCTCTCCCTAGTTGACTAAAGCATCCTCTTGTAGGAAAGAAGTCATAGGTCTAGTATCCTCTTCTAGACAAGAAGTCACAGGTCTAGTCTCCCTACTCCCCATATGAGAGGGTTAGACAAGAATAAATATTATGACTATTTTATTTAACATACTAATTTAATGGATATTTTCAGCAGTTGAATAATTATACATTGATTCACTCAAAAATCAAACTTAAAATAATAAGAATTATGAAAAGAAATATAATTATCACACCAAAAGTGAACCTTTTAATTTATATTGATTAAATTTTAAATAAATAAAATCAAATTTTAATAAAATAAATATTTTTACCACTATTCAAATATAATAGTTCATTTGTATAATAATCTATATTCTCACTAAAAATTATAACCAAAATAAATCATATTATACATAAATAAGAATTATGATAAAAATATATAATTATTAAAAAAAAATTAATAATAAAAAGAAGCTTTCAAATTTTAAGAAATCATAAACATTTATATTGTTCTAAAAATAGATCCAAATAGAAAATATAAGTCACCAATTAAATCTTGTGGTATCTTTCATTTATATTTTGATCTATCCTAGTCTCCTTAGCCTTAACAAAAAGAAAAGAAACTAAAAAAGTTCAAACTAAAAGTAATAATATTATTAGAAAAATATAATTATGACACAAAGATATAATGAATATTTCAATTTAGACTAAATAAATTTAAAATAAAATATTAAAGACTATCTCCTTAGTTGATCCATCACATTTTTGTGACCATGTGACAATAAAAAATTCAAACTTCAAGAAATAAGAATTATAAGAAAAATATATAATTATCACAATGAAAAGTGAATCTTTTAATTTATATTGATTAAATTTTAAATAAATCAAATCAAATTTTCATAATATAAATATTTTTGCCATTATTCAAATATAGTAGCGCATTTGTATAATAATGTATATTCTCACTAAAAATTAGAACCAAAATAAATCATATTATACATAAATGAAAATTATGATAAAAAGATATAATTATTAGAAAAAATAATAAGAAGAAGATCTCAAATTTTAAGAAAGTATAAACATTTATATTTTTCTAAAAATGAATCCAAATAGAAAATATAAGTGGTGAATTAAATGTTGTTAAATCTTGTTGTATTTGTTCATTTATATTTTGATCTATCCTATCTCCTTAGCCTTGTCAAAAATAAAAGAAACAAAAAAATACAAACTAAAAATAATAAGAATTAGAAAAATATAATTATGGCAAAAAAAATATAGTGAATCTTCCAATTTAAACTAAATAAATTTAAAATAAAATATTAAAGACTAGAAAATTTTAATAGAATAAATATTAGTACTGGCTCTAGGAAAATTTACCACTAGAAAAAATTCACCTCATGGAAACTTCACGTCATGGTAATGAATTTTTTGGCCATGATTTGTTGACAATGAATTTTCTTGATGCCATTTGTATATTTATTAAATATATTTTAATGGTAGGTTGCCAAACCCAAGTTATAATGAATTATCATAGAGTTCATGGAAAAGATTATCAATTTTAGATATAATGAATTATTTATATGTGTATCAAACCCTAAAGACCTTAATCCAATAATGAAGCATAAATGAACAAAAAAACATAAACAATAATAAAGAAATATTACCATAATTCATATGCTATGGTTCAATCATCTTCATTTCTCTTCTCCATTTTGCTTTATATGCTTGGTTGTAAATTTATTAATAGTGACAATAAAATATCAAAGATTGTGGTTGCATAGGGTTTGAAATGAAAGGGATATTTTATAGAAAGCCAAATTTGAATGAAGGGGTAAGATTGAATGATAAAGATCAATGGATGAGATTGCTTGGAGAAGCAAGGAAATAGGGTTAGGGAAAAATAGGGTTTAGTTAAGGATGGATGGTGGAGATAAAAAAATAAAAAAATATTATCACTTGGGTGAAATTAATTGAGATAAGAGATAATACTCCCACTAAAAAAAGAGGGGATAGAGTAAATTAAATAACTATAAAATTATTTAATTTAAGAGGGAACTAAATAATAAAATAATTAAAAAATTAAAACAGTTATTTAATTATAGAAAGAGACAAAAGTTGAATTTTAATTAAAATAATTGAAAATAATTATTTAATTAGAAAGTGGAGGAAAGACAAATTACTAAATAATAAAAAATTATTTTATTTTATTTTTGTACATAAAGATTGATTATATTGGTATTAAAAAAGAAACCAACTTTTGGACACCAAGTGGCATTCAAAAGGAGTAGCATGACTGCAATTATGGAGACCAGTCTGACACAAAAATATTACACACATCCTGACCTCCTTTGGGCTTTTGAGCCCCCGAACCAACCGATGTCGAGCCCCAATTTTTTTTGAAGAATCCAATATGGTTGTAAGAGAAAGAGCTCCTCCGATATATGGAATTAGCACCACCCAAGCACTATGACTTGCTTTCAAAGAAATTATCTTGCAAACAAGCCTTTCACACTGACTTCTCGACTGACAAAAATATTTCCCAGCATGCCAACCTTTAATCTTCCCGTGGGTGCCTATCTGAAGGTCCCAAGCACCAATCTCCTGAAACCTCAAGAAAAGCAGAATTTTTCAATCCTCCTTGTGCCATCTGCACCATCGTTTGCGAGTTTGTCTACCTGCAAATTTTCCTCTCTATATGTGTGTTGGATCTCAACACCATTGAAGGAGTGAAGAACTTCAAGAGCCTCATCCAAAAATGGTTGGAGCTTTCAGTTCAAAACTTTCCTCAATTCAGGGCTTGTATTATCAACTTGGAATCGCCTTCCACGATGACCTTTATGAGCCCCAGATATCAACAAAGGTGGACTCCCCCCAAAAGGCCTTGGAGTTTAGCTATATTATTTGTATCCCTAGGGAGTGGAGAGGAATACATGGCCAAGACTCTACCTAGCGAGTTTTGAATGATTCACCCAACCCCCGACACTCCTAGGTTCCCCCTTGACATGTCGTCAAAGTTCATCTTGTACCACCCTTCCTGCAGAGGTTCCCATACCACACTTCTCCCATTTGAGATTACTTCCCTTGATTTAAATGCCCTAGGGTGGGCTACCTTCAATCCATGCTAATTCCTTCTCATCTAAACATCACACTGCTACTATTCAAGTGCATAACTTTTCCATTGGCCACTTCCATAATTGCCACCTAAAGATGATTTGTAAAGAGTTAAAAAAAAAATCTCTTTTTCTGTGAAGAGGTGTCTATTTCTCTCTTTCCAAAATTCCTAGATGATCAACGAAGGGAAAATCCACCAAAGTACACCAAAGGAAGATCTCTTCTTAAGGATTGGTCAGGATACGAAGAGAGACATAATATCATTCGGTAGGACCCTAGACCACCCAAGCTTGGCACACAACCATCTCGAACATGCTTGCATGAATGTGCAAGAAACTAAAATGTGATCACCATTCTCTTCAGCCATTTTACATAATACACATCTCGAGGGTCCTTAAAATCCCATTTTAAAAAACTTATCCGCTATGAGAATCCGATTCTGTAGCATCGCCTAGGAAAAAATTCTAGTCTTGCGTACACAATTTTTATTCCAATGTAACTCCAATGGTAGTGTTGATTTCCTCTCCTGAGCACAAAGAGAGAGGTTTCCTTCTTTCACCCTATAATCACCTGAAGACGAGCATTCCCAGACCAACCGATCTTCACCAGGGTAGATGGTCACTCTTTTACTCTTTAAAATATCGTTGAGGATGTTTTTGTCAACCTGGGAGATGTTTGAATTCTTGATATCTTTCCACTCCCAAACCCGATGGCCCTCAAACCACTAGGTAAGTGCACCAAGATGGTTCCCAAAAAGGGAACTTAAGTGGACAACTTTTTTTTGAAATCAGGAAATATTGACCTTGGACGTGAAATTGAGGATTCTTACACTCAAAATTTTGAGATAAAACAAAAAGAAGGATTCAAGTGCTCCAAGTCTACTTTCTAAACTACTAATTTATTTTGAAAATGGTTGAAATTAAGGGGTTCAAACTAGGCTTGTACACAAATTGGTGTTGTTTTTGTCAAAAAAACATAACATAGAAACTCTTGTACGACCCTTGTACAATGAACTTTTTTATAATAGTTTTAAAATCACTACGGTCAGAAGTTAGCTAATTGTATTTAGTTGATGCATGATTTTTTTGATAATTTTTTAATTAATATTTTACTTTTTACTAATTTTTGAAGTGGACACTTCTTGAAAAATAGAATTTTGGCCGTGCTACCCCTACAAATTTTGGAAACTAATTGAATTTATTTTTTAAAATTTGTAGAATGGAGTCTAGTTTCTAAAAATCTAATTTACTTGAAAATTCGATAAATGGTTATTTTATAACCAAAAAAACACCAAACACTATTTTTTGGAGAAAAAAAGACATACAAACAAAATAAATTATGGATGAAAGGCTTAACATTGTCAAAAAGTTAAAAAAATTACATTGTTAGATAGCTAAGAGAGAACCCAACATTACCCATGTGTTCGATTTTTTCGATATTGAACCACATGCAATCCTGACGGTGAGCATGGACCCGATTATGTGAAAGAATTTGCAAAAACACGTCTCTGGTCATTGAGAATGCTCCCCAAGCCTTTGGCTTGGTATTCCAAAGAAAATACCAATCCTAAGGCTCGGGGATTCCCAAAGCAATATATAACGCAAGCGTGTTATATCTCAGTTCTGACATGTTTTGTGAATGCTTTTTTTGTGTTTTGTGAATGCATTGACAAAACACGAGCACATTATAACACGCTCGTGTTTTGATGTACATTGATTTTTTTTCTTCTTTTTTTCTTATCTCTTTCCTCTTGTTATCTTTCAAGGAAACTATATACATGAAATAAAGTATAAGTTGACATTTACATATGGACATTTACTTTCTTATACTTTAAGTTATATTTCATGTGTATAGGCAGGATGTTTGAGAGTGGTTTCAGATCTCTAGGAGTTATAATGTGAATTCTAGTTTCTGGAAGATCTTAAAAATTTCAGACTTAGTCAAATTTCAGTAATCAACATGTCAAATTTCTTTAATCAGGAGGTCAAATTTTAGTAGTCAACAAGTTCTATCATCTTTCTCTCTCAATCTCTCCTCTCTACTCTCTATCTCTTCACTCCCTCTCTCCCTTCCTCCCTCTCTCCCCTCTCTCTTCTAGTTTCTGGAAGATCTCACAAATTTCAAACATAGTCAAATTTCAATAATCAGGAGATCAAATTTTAGTAATCAGAAAATTGTATTATTTCTCTCTCTATCTCACTCATCTCTATCCCTTACACTCCAGACCTCTCTCTCACTATCTCTATCCCTTTTTTTGACTCTCTCCCCCTTGATCTCAAGAAATATCTCTCTCTGTCTCTCCTTTTCCCTTTAATTCTCTCTACGTCACTTCTCTCTCCATCTCTCCCACCTTCCCTCTCTACTTATCTCTCTCTCTCTCTCTACCTATCTCTCCCTCCATCATGCCCTACCACTCTCTTTATTTCTCTCTAGCTAACCTCTCTCTCACCTCCCTCTCTCTCCCTCCATACTTCTTTCTCCCTCTCTTCTTCCCTATCTACTCTCTATCTCCCAATCTCTCTCTACCTACCTCTACATCCATCAAACCTTACCACTCTCTCTACACCTCTCCCCCTCCCTCCCTCATTCCATCTCTACTTCTCTTTATCTCACCTCTCTCTCTACCTCTCCTTCCATCTCTACTTATCTTTATCTCCTCTCTCCCTCTCTCTACCTACCTCTCCTTCCACCACTCTGTATTTCTCTTTATCTCACCTCTCTCTCCCTCACTACATCTCTCTCCCTCTCTCCCTCCCTCTGTACTTATCTATATCTCCCCTCTCCCTCTCTACCTAGATCTCCATCCATCACAACTTACCACTCTCTCTCTCCCTTACTCTCTATCTCACCTCCCAATCTCTCCATCCATACCTCTCCCTCTCCTTACCTCTCTACTCTCTACCTCCCTAATCCTTCTCTACCTACTTCTCCATCCATCACTCCCTAACAATCTCTCTACACCTCTCTATCTTTCTTCTCTCCCTCCCTCCCTCATTCCCTCTCTACTCTCTCTCACTAGATGTATCCCTCCATACCTTTTCCCCTATCTACTCTCTATCTATCCTCTCCATCCCTCTACCTCTCTCTCTCACTCTCTCTCACTCCTCCCTTACCCTCTTTCCCTCTCACTCTCTCCTCTAAATCTCACCATTCTCTATTTCCCTCTTTGTAACTCTCTACTTCTCTATATGTCACCATTCTCTCTCTACATATATTTATCTCACCTATCCCTCTTTACCTCTACCTTCATCCCCTCTCTCACCCACCCTCCCTCCTTCCCTCTATCTCTATCTCTTTTTAGTTCTCTCTATCTCACCTATCCCTCTCTTCCTGCATATCCCTCCATCACTCCCTACCACACTCTCTCTATTGCTCTCTATCTCACCTCTCTCTCACCTCCCTCTCTCCCCCTCCATACCTCTCCCTTTACTTCCCTCTCTAATCTCTATCTCCCTAATCCCTCTCTACCTATCTCTCCATCCATAACTCGCTACCACTCTCTCTATACCTCTCTATATAGATTCTCTCCCTCCCTTATTCTCTCTCTACTTCTCTCTACTTCTCTATCTTTCTCTAATTATCTCTATCTCCCCTAGCCCTCTCTCTCTCACTAGATGTCTCTATCCGTACCTTTTCCCCTATCTACTCTCTATCTATCCTCTCCTTCCCTCTACCTTTCTCTGTCACTCTCTCTCACTCCTCCCTCACCCTCTTTCTCTCTCACTATCTTCTCTCTATCTCACCATTCTCTCTTTCCCTCTCTATAACTCTCTCCTCTATATGTCACCATTCTCTCTCTACTTATCATTATCTCACATATCCCTCTTTACCTCTCTCTTCCTTCCCTCTCTCACCCACCCTCCCTCCTTCCCTCTATCTATATCTCTCTCTACTTATCTCTATCTTACTTATCCCTCTCTACCTGCATATCCCTCTATCACTTCCTACCACACTCTATTTCTCTCTATCTCACCTCTGTCTTACCTCCCTCTCTCTCTCCCTCCATACCTCTCCCTCCATCTATCCTTCCTTATCTACTCTTTATCTCTCATGTCTCTCTACCTCTCCTTCCCTCTCTAATTATCTTTATCTCCTCTTTCCCTCCCAACCTCTCTCTCTCTCTCTCTCCAATCCCTCCCTCGCCCTCTTTCACTTTCTCCCTATGAGGCTTGAGGGTGTAAGGTTTAGTGTTTAAGGTATAGGGTTGAGGTTATAGGGATAATTGTATAAGGAATAGGGTTTATGGTTTAGGATATTAGGTATAAATTTGAGGGTATAGGGTATAGGGATGAGGGTTGAGGGTTTAGGGTTTAAGGTATAGGGTTCAGGGTTGAGGGATAATTTTTAGGGTTGAGCCTATAAGGTTAAGTGTATAGGGTATATTGATTATGGTTTAGGATGTTGGGTATATAGTTGAGGGTATTGGGTTGAGGATATTTAGTTTAGGGTTGATGGTTTAGGTTTTAGGATATATGTACAAGTTTAAGGGTTGAGGGTTGAGGTATACTGTTTAGGGTTGAGGGTATGAGGTTAAGTGTATAGGGTATATGGATTAGGGTTTAGGGTGTAGGGTTAATGGTATAAGGTATAGGGTTAAGGCTTGAGAGTGTAGAGTTTTTCATTTAAGTATAGGGTTGAGGGATAATTTTTATGGTTTAGGGTAAGGTTGAGGGTGTAGGGTAAAGAGATGAGGCTTGAGGGTGTAGGGTTTAGGGTTTAAGGTATAGGGTTGAGGTTTGAGGGATAGTGTTCAAGGTTGAGGGTATAGGGATAAGTGTATAGGGTATAGGGTATAGGGATTAGGGTTTAGAATAATGGGTATAGGGTTGAGGGTATAGGGCCAAGTGTATAGGTATAGGGATTAGGGTTTAGAATAATGGATATATGGTTGAGGGTATAGGGATTAGGCTTTAGAATAATGGGTATAGGGTTGAGGATATTGGGTTTAGGATTGAGGTTTAGGGTTTAGGGTTTAGTGTACAAGGTTGAATGTAGGGTTTAGGGTTTAAGTATAGGGTTGGGGGATGATGTTCAGGGCTTAGGTTATAAGTTTGAGGGTAAAGAGTATAAGGATGAGGGTTGAAGGTGTAGGGTTGAGGTATAGTGTTCAAAGTTGGGGGTGTAGGGTTAATTGTATAGGGTATAGGGATTAGGGTTTAGAATATTGGGTATAGGGTTGAGGGTATTCAGTTTAGGGTACAAGGTTTAATGTAGGATTTAGTGTTTAATTATAGGGTTAAGGGTTCAGGGATAATGTTTAGGGTTTAGGGTATAGGGTATAGGGATGAAGATTGATGGTGTAGGGTTTATGGTTTAAGGTATAGGGTTGAAGTTATAAGGTTAAGTTTATAGGGTATAGGAATTAGGGTTTAGGATATTAGGTATAGGGTTGATGATATTGGGTTGAGGGTTTAAGGTTAAGTTTATAGGGTATAGGGATTTGGGTTTAGGGGAGAGAGAGAGAGACCTAAGAGAGGATGAAATTGGCAACTATATTGCCAATTTCACTGACTTAGCAGGCTAGTCGGCCCACTGGCTTGCCAATTCGGTGAAATTGGCAACCTAACTTGCCCTGCTTGAAAAAATGTGTCCAAGAAATGCGGTCTCCTAGTGATAATCACTAGGAGACCCCTTTTCTTGGACACATTTTTTTTAAAACAGGCCACTACATTACCAATTTCACTTAATTGGCAAGCTAATGGGCCCACTAGCTTGGCGATTTGATCAAATTGGTAACCTAACTTGCCTTGTTTGAAAAAATGGGGTCTCCCGGTGATATACATCACCGAGAGACCCATTTCTTGGACCCATTTTTTTAAAACAAGTCACTACATTACCAATTTCATCAAATTGGCAAGCCAATGGGCCCAATAACTTGGCAATTGAGTAAAATTGACAACCTAACTTGCCTGTTTGAAAAAATGGGGTCTCCCAGTGATTTACATCATCGAGAGACCCCATTTCTTGGACCCATTTTTTCAAACAAGCCACTGCATTGCCAATTTCACCAAATTACCAAGCTAGTGGGCCCACTATCTTGCCAATTCGGTGAAATTGGCGACCTAACTTGTCCTACTTGAAAAAATGGGTCCAAGAAATGGGGTCTCTCGGTGATGTAAATCACCAGGAGACCCCATTTCTGGGACCCATTTTTTCAAATACGCCACTAAATTGCCAATTTCATTGAATTGGCAAGCCAGTGGGCCCACTAGCTTGACAATTTAGGGAAATTAGCAACCTAACTTGCCTATTTGAAAAAATGGGCCCAAGAAATGGGGTCTCTCGGTGATTTACATCACTAAGAGACCCCATTTCTTGGGCCCATTTTTTCAAACAAGTCACTACATTTCCAATTTCATTGAATTGGCAAGCCAATGGGCCCACTAGCTTGCTAATTTGGTGAAATTGATAACCTAAGTTGTCTTGTTTGAAAAAATGGGTCTAAGAAATCGGGTCTCTGATGATGTAAATCACTGGAAACCCCATTTCTTGGACCCATTTTATCAAACATACCACTACATTTCAAATTTCACCGAATTGGAAAGCTAGTGGGCCCACTAGCTTTGCAATTCGGTGAAATTAGCAACATAACTTGCCTATTTGAAAAAATGGGTGCAAGAAATGAGGTCTCTCGGTGATGTAAATCCTTGAGAGATGCCCTATTGGACACATTTTCAAATAATTTCCTCAATGCCAATTTCACCAAACTGCCAAGCTAGTTGGCCTACTAGCTTGCCAATTCGGTGAAATTAGCAACCTAACTTGTCTTGTTTGAAAAAATGGGTCCAAGAAATGGGGTCTCCCGGTGATTTACATCACCGAGAGACCCCATTTTTTCAAATAGGCCACTACATTGCCAATTTTACTCAGTTGGAAACCCAACTTGCCTATTTGAAAAAATGGGCCCAAGAAATGGGGTCTCCTGGTGATTTCCATCACCGAGAGACCCCATTTCTTGGGCCCATTTTTTCAAACAGGCCACTACATTTCCAATTTGACTAAATTGGTAAGCTAGTGGGCCCACTAGCTTGCTAATTCGGTTAAATTGACAACCTAACTTGCCTTGTTTGAGTGAGTTAGTGAGAGAGAGATACTTGGGAGAGGGAGAGGGGGTAAGAGGGAGAGACTTGAAAGAAAGAGAGAGAGAGAGGGAGGGAGTGGGAGAGAGATAGAGGGTAGAGGGTTTAAGGACTAAGTGTTTAGGGTTTATGATTAAGGGTAGAGGGTAGAGGATTAAGGTTTTAAGGGTAAAGGGTAGATGGTAGAGGATTAAGGGTAGAGGGGAGATATATAGACAAAGTGAGTGAGTGAGAGAGAGATACTTGAGACAAGGAGAGGTATTAGGAGAGATATACTTGAGAGAGAGAGAGTGAGGGAGTGGGGGAGAGATAGAGGGTTTAAGGGTTAAGTGTTTAGGGTTTAGAATTAAGGGTAGAGGGGAGAGAGATAGAGGGAGTGACTGAGAGAGACCTGAGAAAGGGAGAGGGGGTAGGAGGGAGAGGGTTGAGAGAGAGAGAGTGAGGGAGAGAGTGGGAGAGATATAGAGGGAGGGAGGGAGGGTTAAGGGTAGAGGGTAGAGAGTTTGAGGGTTAAGGGTTAAGGGTTAAGGGTTAAGAATTTAGGGTATAAGGGTTAAGGGTAAAGGGTAGAGGGGATAGAGATAGAGGGAGTGAGAGAGATAGAGAGACCTGAGAGAGGGAGAGGGGGTAGGATGGAGAGTCTTGAGAGAGAGAGATGGAGGGAGTGGGAGAGAGATAGAGGGAATGAAGGTTAAGGGTAGAGGGTAGATGGTTTAAGGGTTTAGGGTTTAGGCTTAAGGGTAGAAGGGAGAGAGATAGAGGGAGTGACTGAGAGAGAGAGAGCCCTGAGAGAGGGAGATGGGTTAGGAGGGAGAGGGTTGAGAGAGATAGAGGGAGAGAGGGAGTGGGAGAGATATATCTAGGGAGGGAGGGTTATGGGTATAGGGTATAGGGTTTAAGGGTAAGGGTTTAAGGTTTAGGGTTAAGGATAGAGGGTTAAGGGTTTAAGGATTAAGGGTAGAGGGGGGAGAGATAGAGGGAGTGAGAGAGAGACCTAAGAGAGGGAGAGAATTAAGAGAGAGAGGGAGGGAGTGGGAGAGAGATAGAGGGATGGAGGGTTAAGGGTAAAGGGGATAGAGATAGAGGGAGTTACTGAGAGAGAGAGATACCTAAGAGAGGGAGAGGGGGTAGGAGGGAGATATTTGAGAGAGAGAGAGAGGGAGTAGGAGAGAGATAGAGGGTAGAGGGTTAATGGTTGAGGGTAGAGGGTTTAAGGGTTTAAGGGTTAAGGGTTAAGGGTGGAGGGGAGAGAGATAGGAGTGAGTGAGAGACTTGATATAGGGAGAGGGGGTAGGAGGGAGAGACTTGAGAGAGAGAGGGAGGGGAGATATAGAGACTCTCCCTCATAACCCCTATCTCTCTCAAGACTCTCCCTCCTACCCCATCACCCTCTTAGGTCTCTCTCACACACTCACTCCCTCTATCTCTCTCCTCTCTATCCTTAACCCTAAACCATAAAACCTTATCCCTTTAAACCTACACCCTTAAACCCTCTACCATCTACCCTTAACCCTCTACCCTCTA